>JABUOV010000064.1:0-162676 GCA_025617405.1 Perca schrenkii
ACATACAAGGAATTTGTTTGGTGTTGCTGGTGCACATCACACATTCTCTAAATGTAATATTAAACAATATTAGTATAGGTAAACAATATAAGTATATGTACACAGTATGTATTAAATTACAAATAAAGATAGAAATAAAATAAAATAGATAAATAAAGAGCACAGAGCATTAGAGCAGAGAGGACAGTGGCATGAAGAGCCAGGTGGAGAGTCACGGTGGTTTCCGGGCCTTGTTAATAAGGCTAGTGGCGGAGGGAAAAAAGCTGTTCATGTGGCGTGAGGTTTTGGTCCTGATGGACCTCAGCCTCCTGCCAGATGGGAGGGAGCTCAAAGAGTTTGTGTCCGGGGTGGGAGGGGTCAGCCACAATCTTTCCAGCACGCTTCAGAGTCCTGGTGGCGTAAAGGTCCTGGAGCGGCGGCAGATTGCAGCCAATCACCTTCTCAGCTGACCGAATGACACGCTGCAGTCTGCCCTTGTCCTTGGCAGTGGCAGCAGCGTACCAGATGGTGATGGAGGATGTGAGGATGGACTCAATGATGGCTGTGTAGAAGTGCACCATCATTGTCTTTGGCAGGTTGAATTTCTTCAGCTGCCGCAGGGAAGTACATCCTCTGTTGTGCTTTCTTGACGAGGGAGCTGATGTTCAGCTCCCACTTGAGGTCCTGGGAGATTGTAGTTCCCAGGAAGCGGAAAAGACTCCACAATGTTAATTGTGGAGCCACAGAAGGGTCATGGGGGGCAGGTGGGGCTGGGTTCTTCCTGAAGTCCACAACCATCTCCACTGTCTTTAGAGCGTTGAGATCTAAATTGTTTTGGTTGCACCACTTCACCAGGTGGTCAGCCTCCGACCTGTAAGCGGACTCGTCTCCATCAGAGATGAGTCCGATGAGAAGGTGTCGATCCGCGAACTTCAGAAGCTTGACGGACTGATGACTGGAGGTGCAGTTGTTGGTGTAGAGGGGAGAAGAGCAGAGGCGAAAGAACACAGCCCTGAGGGGATCCAGTGCTGATGGTCTGTGAGTTGGAGACGTGTTTCCCCAGCTTGACATGCTGCTTCCTGTCAGACAGAAAGTCAGTGATCCACCTGCAGGTGGAGTCAGGCACACCAAGCTGGGAGAGCTTCTCCTGGAGCAGAGCCGGGATGATGGTGTTGAAGGCAGAGCTGAAGTCCAAAAAACAGGATCCTGGCGTAGGTTCCTGCAGAGTCCAGGTGCCGGAGGATGTAGTGGAGGGCCAGGTTGACTGCATCATCTACAGACCTATTGGCTCTGTAGGCAAACTGCAGGGGTCCAGGAGGGTGTCGGTAATGGCTTTGAGGTGTGAAAGCACAAGGCGCTCAAAGGACTTCATAACCACAGAGGTCAGGGCGACGGGTCTGAAGTCATTAAGTCCTGTGGTCCTTGGCTTCTTGGGGACAGGGATGATGGTTGAGGTCTTGAAGCAGGCTGGCACGTGACATGTCTCCAGTGAGGTGTTAAAAAATGTCTGTGAACACTGGAGACAGCTGGTCAGCACAGTGCTTCAAGCATTGATGGGGAGACAGCATCTGGTCCAGCAGCTTTCCTGGGATTCTGTCTCCTAAAGAGTCTGTTGACGTCCCTCTCGTGGATGGAGAGAGTCGTCACTGAGGTGGAGTAGGGGGGTGGAGGTGGAGACCTTTAAGGAGGGCTTTCGTGGGGGGCCCAAGGTCCTGCTGAGGTGGGTGAGGTGGAGGTGATGCACAGTGGCTGTAGCTGTAGGGAGGTGTCGTGGGGGATGGTGTCAGGACTGACCTTTTTGTCTTTCAAATCGACAGTAGAACTCGTTCAGGTCGTTGGCTAGGTGTCGGTCATCGAAGGAGTGGGGGGTTTTTAGGCTTGTAGTTGGTGATCTGCCTAAGTCCTTTCCAGACAGTTGCAGAGTCATTAGCTGAGAACTGGTTTTGGAGTTTCTCAGAGTATCGTCGTTTAGCCTCCTTCACCGCCTTGCTAAACTTGTACTTTGACTCTTTAAATCTGTCTTTGTCCCCACTCCTGAACGAGTCTTCCTTAGCCAGCCTTAACCTTCTGAGTTTGGCTGTGAACCAGGGTTTGTCATTGTTGTAACTCACCCTGGTGCATGATGGAACACAGCAGTCCTCACAGAAGCTGATGTATGACGTCACAGCCTCTGTGTACTCATCCAGACTGTTGGTAGCAGTCCTGAACACATCCCAGTCAGTAGAATCCAAACACGACTGGAGATCCTCCACAGCCTCACTGGTCCACTTCCTTGATGTCCTCACAACCGGTTTGCAGAGCTTTAGTTTCTGCCTGTAGGTGGGGATCAGGTGGACCATGACGTGGTCAGAGTGTCCCAGTGCAGCACGGGGGACGGCGTGATAAGAATCCCTGACTGTGGTGTAACAGTGATCCAGAATGTTCTCCTCTCTGGTCGGGCATTTAATATGCTGTCTATATTTAGGGAGTTCGTGAGTGAGGTTCCCTTTATTAAAGTCACCAAGGACAATAACTAGGGACTCCGGGTTGGTCCGCTCCACGCACAGAATCTGGTCGGCAAGCATGCGCTGCGCGTCCTGCACGTTGGCCTGCGGTGAGATGTAAAACCGACCAGGATGAATGACGCGAACTCACGGGGGTGAATTAAAAGGCTTACAGTTTATAATGAAATATTCCAGGTTAGGAGAACAATGCTGCTGGATCACTGTCACGTCGTTGCACCAACCGCTATTGATGTAGAAACCGATTCCTCCACCTTTAGTTTTGCCGGAGAGGTCCGTGTCTCTGTCCGCTCTGTAGAGTTGGAAGCCTGCCAGCTGCAGCGCAGAGTCCGGTACTAATCCACAGAGCCACGTCTCCGTGAAGCACAAAACAGCAGATGAGAAAAAGTCCCTGTTTCTGACCAACAGCAGTTGTAGTTCCTCCAGTTTGTTGGGCAGTGAGCGCACGTTAGAGAGGAATATTCCCGGTAATGGTGTGCGTAATCCTCGCTGGCGGAGACGCACAAGCACACCGGCCCGTTTCCCTCTCCTCCGGCGTTTCGCTGCATGAGCAAAGGTGAGCGCACCTTTGACCAGAATGTCCAAAATTTCCAGTGAAGGGAGAAGAAAAGTGGGAAATAAGTCCGATGGTATTGTTCCCCTGAAGTTCACGAGCTCTTCACTGGTGAATGAGATACGGGTACCATCGCAAGAAACATAGTTAAAACACAAAACAAAACAAAACAGAGCGCACCAACACACCGTGTCACCATTCTGCGGCGCCATCTTGGTCATTGGTTCTTAAGGTTAGTTTACTATAACTTCTAGGTACAAAACTCCTGCTTCATGTACATACAATTTAACTGAGCTGAGCAAACATGGGTGAGGAAGAACTGGATATACTCTCATCTCATTTATCTAAAACGCATGTTTGATGCTTTCATATGTCAACACTTTGACTAACGTTAGGTTGGAAATATAATTTACCTGTTGGGCCTCCAGACTAAAGACCACCCAAACTATTAGTCAGTCCGACCAGCGGGGAGATGCCACTGTTCCTAACGCTAGATTTGGTTTATCGAAGACGCTAGCAAAGCAACACAGGACAGAAAATAATCACAGCAGAAACGTCAGATAGGTCGGACCTCCGTGTTTGACTATATATCTTCAAAAGTTACAGTTATGGCTGAAAATGACAACAGAAATAGACAAGTTGCAGATTTCACATACATCTGCAATTGAAGTCAACTGCAACTTTTTGTGTTAGAGTGACGCCATGGTGATACCGTCAAGCAAGTATTTTTAAAGAATATTTGTACATTACGCAAACCCACCAGCCTGTTCTTGCAGCTATTACCTACCAATGATAGACATGTTTATGATACTAGACTGGCCGTAGGTTACAGCTTTCCCCTGCCAATCCCCAGAACCAATGCTCTTTAAAAAAATGGTAATGTCTAGAGCTGTAACCTATTGGAACAGCCTCCCCCCCACATTTATTCCTAATGGGACATATTTCAAGCGTCAAAAAGAAACTAAGAGAAGCTGTTATCTGTAAGGAGATTCAGTTATTCCTTTCTGTCTTTCTTTCTTTTTTTACTATATATTTTATTTCACGTTACTGTTTTGTTGTTTTTATAACATGAAAAACACGCTTGTGTGCCCTTTGTTCTGATATAAGAGTATGTATTTTGCTTTATAATATTTGTTTATGTTTGTATTGTATTGGACCCCAGGAAGAATAGTCTTCACTACGGTGATGACTTATGGGGATCCTTAATCAACAATAAAACAATAAACCAACCTTGATCATACCCAACCTGGTAGGGTATGATCAGAGAGAGAGGCATCCATAAACACAGCAATTTAAGAGGTTACCCCCCGACCCCGAAAAAAATCTGTCCAACAGTCCAGGTCCCCGCTGGCTTCTGTGAGGACCATTTTGCCACCGCACATTCCAACACATCCAGCCTGGCCAGCGTCTGCTGAAGCCACTGCCACCTGCCACCCTGGTTCTCTTCATCGCCTCCTCAGCACACCCCAAGGACCGAGTTAGCAGGTTTGTCTCCGGGGCAGCGCTCAGAGAACCAGATGCACAACAAGCTGACGGAGCAGGCTGTGCTGAAGCAGGTTGGAGGCTGCAAGGATGTGTGCAGGCCTTAGCCAGCATCTTGTGTTGATCACTTCTGTTATTGTGTCCCATATTAACCTTACCTTTAAGGAAAAAAAAAAAAAAATGCAAACACTAGAGTAATCAGTGGATGTGCTGGGTGGCAAAAACAGTCCATCCTTTGACAGTGGAGGACCCAGGAGATTTTCCTTATCCTTCTGAGCTAAACAGACTCTGATGCTGACCATAAATATAACCACGGTATAGCCAAAGGCACTGGCAACATCCCTGGTATGCAGTGGTGGAATGTAACTAAGTACATTTACTCAAGTACTGTACTTAGGTACAAATGTTGAGGTACTTGTACTTTACTGGAGTCTTTTCTTTTCATGGCACTTTCCACCTCACTCCGTTACATTTCAGAGAGAAATATCAAGTGTACTTTTAACTCCACTACATTATTCTGACAGCTTTAGTTACTAGTTACTTTACACATTAAGATTTTCACATAAAACACATTCAGTGTATAAAATATGATGTTTTATTATGAAGTAAACTACCCAACAATATAACGGCCTACAAGTCCAGCTGATATTATAAGACCATTAAACACACAACTGTTTGGATCGTTTCCAGTTTCTAAAATGTGAGGATTTTTCTCCATATGTACTTTTACTTTTAATACTTTACTTTAGTACATGTTCCTGATGATATTTACATATTTTTACTTAAGTAACATTTTTTATGCAGGACTAACAGAGTATTTTTACAGGGTGGAATTAGTACGTTTACTTAAAGTGCTCATTCTATGCTTTTTGGCTTTTTCCCTTTCCTTTATTGTGTTATATATCTTTTTGCGCACGCTATAGGTTTACAAAGTAAAAAAGCCCAAAAGGGACTCACCATCTCCAACAGAAAACACTGTTCACAAACTGCTCCAAACAGCTCTATTGTAGTCCAGCCTTTACTTCAGAGACAAACGTGGTCACTTTGTAACACACGTTATAATGCTCGCCTAGCTGCTAGTGTGGCACGCCCTCATACTCTGCTTCTGACTGGCTAGCAGTACTTACTGCGCATGTGCGATTCCCAACAAAGATGGTACAGAAGTGAGATGTCTCACTCTGTAGCTAAAACAGAGAGCTCAACACACAGGGTGAAAAGAGGAGCTGCAGCAATGTGCAGTACAACAAAAATATGGTGTTTTCTGAAGATTAAACCACATAAACCTATTCTGGTACAACCTCTAAATACAATTATGAACCTGAAAATGAGCATAATATGAGCACTTTAAGTAAAGGATCTGAATACTCCTATCACCATTGCTGGTAGGGTATGGCAGATTCATCTGCACCAATTGTATCCTGCCACCATCAAGTGGGCCAGCAGGGAGATTACTGTGAGGCTGTGCAGAGTCTCCTTGTCCTTGCTCCAGTTATCAGAACCAGATGCAAGGCGGGCAGCCACCACGCTAATATGCAGGAGAATGCTCTGGTGTTGTTGAGGGGCATTTTACTCAAGTGAATTCTGACTCATCTACACACTCCCAGAGATTGCCCAGTTTAGGAGTGACACTGGCTTGGTCTGCAGCTGGCTAATTTCACAAGAGCCAGCGGGGCGTTCAAACAGCCGGGCAGGAAGTGGAACAGCGAGAGTATCCAGTCAATTCACCAAATGACAATTCCCCAGAACAAAACCACGGTGCAGCCAGCACGCAGCACAGACACGCCTGGTGGAAAATAGAGTTTCTGTATGCGGGGCCGGGAGGTGGAAGCTCAGCGGAGGGCTTCATTAAGTAGGAGAAGTTCTTCTTCACTGACAAGGAGATCAGGGATCACGCATCCGCCATAGTCTCACCAAACACACAGCAAGCGTATAATAGTTTAGAATTTTCAATTAGTTTTTATTTAGTTTTTGTTTAGACTTTTGGATTTCATATTAGTTTGGTTTCAGTTAGTTTTCAGAGTGCGTTTGCTAGTTAGGGCCCGAGCGCCAACAGCGGCGAAGGCAGACTTTTTAAGACGGAAACCCTGCGTACAAATCGGATGGTTGGTGGTTCGATCCCTGGCCCTGCAGTCCCATGTCGAAGTGTCCTTGGGCAAGACACTAAACACCGAATTGCTTCACCGGGGTATGAATGTTTATCTGACGAGCAGCCTTGGCCACAGTGTATGAATGTGTGTGAATGGTGAATGGGTTCCTGTACTCTGTAAAAGCACTTTGAGTACCGGTTAAGACTAGAAAAGCGCTATATAAATACAGTCCATTTATAATTACCCTGGTACACAGCCCAAAAAAACGGATTTAGCACTGAGGATCTATGCTGGCAATCATCCCAGGACAAAATAGACAGAACTTTGTCGATAAAGTCATCCTTGACTGTCTTGTCCTGGAGCTGAACAGAAATAGATGAGGAGTGGTGCCCCAGCTGCCTTCATATTTATGTAAATGTTCAGTGCGTGGAGATGAGCAGCTAAACCCCGCAGAGTCCTCCTAGAGGACAAAGCCTGTGTAAAATAGAGCAGGTACTGCTACCTTTCTTGAGCAGGACTGCAGTAGCATCACAAGTGATATTATCCTCCAGATCAGTGCTTCCTGTTAGCCCGTTGGACAGATTCACAGAGCTCTTCTTTCGACGGTCAAAGTAGCGATGTGCCCTGCCGTTAAACCTGCCAACGACAGAGGAATAAGAAAAGGGGGCCACAACTTTTTTTTTTAACTAAATGCAGCTAATCAGGTAACTCCGGACATTTGCTGTTTTAGATGATGATACTCACTTCATGATGAGGATGTAGACCGCATACATGAGAATCAGGATAAGAGACTCCCACCTGCACACAAACACAAGGGCAGTCACGTTTATATAGGCATTCAGTATTATATATATTAGGGCTGTCCTCAACTAAAGACATTCTTGGCCAACTAACACTCATATAATTTTTTCAACTTATCGATTAGTTGATTTAATCAGCAGATTTGTGCGCTTTGAGGGGCCGTTAGGTCTAGAAAAGCGCAATACAAAGGCAGTACATATACCGCTCGTAAAAAAGAAAATGTTTCTACACACAGAATCATGCAAAACCACCACTTTAAATCTTGTGTTTACCAGAAATGTGCTCAGAAGTTTCTTGGAAATAAATAAATTCAGCATGAGAAAACATAAAAAATTATTATTTGTCGACTAAGACCAAAATGACCGATTAGTCGACTAATCGACTAAGAGGGGACAGGCATAATGTAGTGTGTTGTATAGCGATCAGTACAGTATAGAATATATATGTATTTAATATGTTATATGTACTATACAGTATATGAATTTTCTGTAAACTGCTTTGGTGACAACATGTTTTCTATGTTGAGGTAGGCTGAGCTACGCTGAACTTGCAGCCGATGCACAACAACAAGGCTGGAATGCAAAGATACGCCCAGTGGAAGTAGGCTACAGAGGGTTCGTAGCCACTTGGCGTGATCTTTGATTCCACCCTCTCCCTTGAGCCCCACATCCGCCATGTCATTAAAACCTCCTTCTTTCACCTACGCAACATCGCCAAAATCAGACCCTCTCTCACACCCCCCGCTGCTGAAAGACTCATTCACGCCTTCATCTCCTCCCGAGTCCCGACTGGACTACTGCAACTCACTTCTCCTTGGAATCAGCTCTACCAACATCAACCGACTCCAACTGGTCCAGAACACAGACTCATCACCCGCACCAAATCCTGCCACCACATCACTCCAGTCCTAACACAACTCCACTGGCTTCCCATCTCCCACCGGATCACCTACAAAATCCTGGTCCTCACCTACAGAGCCCTCCACCATCTGGCCCCCTCATACCTCATTGACCTCCTCTCCCCATACCAACCCTCACGGTCCCTCAGATCCACCTCAGCCGGTCTCCTCTCCATCCACAAGTCCAACCTCCGCAGTTTTTGGGACAGAGACTTATCCAGGGCAGCTCCCAGGCTTTGGAACTCCTTCCCCCAAGAGATCTGCACCTCTGAGTCCCTCACCATATTCCAGTCCCGCCTCAAGACCCATCTGTTCACCTCCGCCTATCCGTAGCCCCCCTCCCTTTTCATCTGTGCCTGGTTCTTGTTTTGTTTTGATTTTGTTTTCTACCTTGCCCTGTAAAGCAACTTTGAGTCCTTGAAAAGCGCTATACAAATTCAATTTATTATTATTATTATTACTACTTCAACATCCAGCCTACTTAGGGAGATGGGAGTGCGAGGGAAGGCCCATCGGTAGGCAGTCAAAGACCTCTCCAGGGCTGCTGAAAAGGGGAGCAAGTGGCTGTGGATCAAAAGAAAGGACTCCGCCTGGGCCTTCAAGTGAGTTGATGGCATCTAGGGAGTGAACCTGGGACGCGGGGATTCACTGCTGAACCCTCTGGAGGTGTCGTGGGCCTATCAGTGAAACACCTAAGAAGGAGGGTGCCCACTTGACAACCCAAAGGTCGCCTTCACTCAATTGACCATCCCAAGGAGTCTCATCGGTGCCTCAAGTACGCAATCATTGAGGGATATCAGCATCTGGTCCTACACAACAGATCTGTTCATGCTAATAAAGCAAATTTAATTGAATTGAAATTGAGAGAGAAAGATCATTACTTACCAGCTCACTTTCTCATCGTAGATGATCTAAAAAGGCAAGACGACAGACGACACAAAAGGACATTAGGTGGAGGCGGTAATTGGAAGTTAAATGAATTCTGCATTTCAACATTTACTCCACTAGAGGGCATGAACAATCCAGAGCACAGACAAAGCTCAAAGCATGACCTTTTGGTTTCGTTGGGTTTTTATTTTGAAACCACTCGTGAGGTTTGCTCCATAAGCATACTGCACACTGAATATGCAAAGTCAAGGATCACGCTGTCATATGACATCATGGTGTGACTGTTACACTGATTTATCTTTTTAACTTAACCGCTACGTGTGGGTTGCTACCCAGCTCTATTTTTAATGTACTAACAATTTCGGTGTGAAATAGCCGTCTAAATTAAGGCCTTTTAGAGTGCCTTGGACCTTTCCTCTTTTTTCATCTGTAGATGACATGTTTCTGTGGTGGTTATTCATAATAACGCCGCGTCGCTGTCCCCACTTCCTGGCTTTCAAGGTTTTGGGTAATACAGGTAGACTGACATACCGTGTAACCAATCAGAGAGCCAGAATACGCAGAAAGCTGTACAGAACTGGGAGTGAGTAAGCAAGGTTGGCTGACGGCACTTTGTGTACTGCTCGTGTAACAACATTGTTATGGAATTGATACACTACTCGAGTACAACACACTGTATCGGCATCCTTCCGGTGCACCAGAGCGGGAATGTCGCCACAGAAACCAGACACCACAACTCTGGGATACAGAGAAATGGAGAGCTTTCCCTGCTGGCGATAGGCTTGCTTATAGGCAGCATTGTGTGAACTGGTTTATCAAGGGCTTGAATGTAACAAATGTTCATTTATATGTAAAAAGTTCTGCACTCTAGCTTGATTTATTATCTAATATCATTATCTGCATAAAATGGAAACACGTACACATACCTCAAAACTAGGGCAGGGTATCGTTCAAAATTTCTCGATACTGATACCAATACCATGACTTCGATACCGGTTCCTAAACGATACTTTTTTTTGATTCCAATTTTAATAAAACAAAAATGAATTACAAAATTACACATTACGGCACAAATCTTTGTATTTATTTTTTTAGCTCCTACTATGTGAGTCTCTCTGGTAGCGTAGAGTTTATTCCTGCGTGTCTCTATGACTGGTAACGTTAAACAGCCAATCACAAAGATTATTAGATCTTGGCAGAAGCATGCTGCGTGCTTATTGGCTCACTGACGCTGATGAGATTTACTCCTTAGGTATAGAAATTGGGTACTGAATGACGAGGCATTTTTCGATACACAATACTTTAGAGGCAATTCGGTCGGTGCCTAAAAAGTATTGAATTCGGTACCAAGCCCTAAACTGTGCTTAAGTACAATACTTTAGTAAGTGTACTTGGTTATTTTTTTACCACTGCTCTATTTTCTTTTTGCATTGCATTGTGGGACAATTGTGTACATCAGTTCAAATGAGTTAAAATGTAGTGTTTTTTAGTATGCATAATGAGGTTATATTAATATACATGACTGTGTCCCTTTTCTTGTGTGAATACACTGCTTACTCAAAACATGCTGAGCGTTAGAATGGATTATGGATTTGGGACAAAGCTCCATCCTCTCATGATACTACATGCACACAAAAATCCACATTTACAGCTGATGAAAGTGCATATTGGGTATTGACACTAAAGCTGAGAACCACAACCTGCACTTTCAAATTGGCCTTTTATGCTTAATAGTAAGCGACAGTAGTGTAAGTAGTTTTGCAATTGCCACACACTTGATCATGTTTTTTTGCATGTGAGTGTATAACCTCTTACCACAATGAGGGCCGTGATGGAAAACGTGTAATAAATTGAATCTCGGAGTAGAGCCCAGTGAGAGAGCTTCACTGCCTGCGAGGAAAAAAAAACGAAAACAGAGATAAGCACACTGAAAACAATATAGAGCTGCAAAGATTTGTCAATCGATCGATTAGTTGTCAAGAATTCAATTAATCGCCAACTATTTTGATAATCGATTAATCGGTTGAAGAATTAATCAGTTCTTTTAAGAAATCATTTATTTTTTGTACAGTCCCTAAAACTAAAAACCCTCAAGGATAATATCTCCCAGTTTGGTGGCGGCATTAATAATGGAGCTGCAAAGATTATTCAGTTAGTTGTCAACTAGTCTATATCCACAACATTCCACTTCAGGGATTCCGCCGGATTTCACTCATTTAGGCCGGATGTCCGTTACCTTCCGCTTTCTTTGTGTTGCCATTTTACACTCCGGTGGATTTAAGAGGACTATGGTTAACTGCTCCTCAGATCTCTGCCAGACCTTCCTCCACAGTGCTGGAAGGAAGGTCTGGCTAGTCCACATAGCACACCGGGATGGGAGAAAAACGTGCACTGGTTTATTGGCATTTCTTTAAACCAGTCACAATGGTCTTGGGAGGCGCTAAGCGCAGGACAGAGCCACTGCAAAATAGCCTCGGGAAGGAACTTGTTTTGGTAGGCGGCTGCATATATGAAAAAAAAACACCTAACCCTAAAAAAATTCTAACAAAAGGTTTCTCAACTGGTTTTTGTAGTATTAGGTGTCCTTAATAACATGCAATTTCTCTGTAGGAAAGACCAACATTCTTAAGTGTTAGTGTAAGTGTTAGTGATAGTCTGTCTCTCTTCCATTGTTAATTTTCTTTTTCCTGCCATTTTTATAGCAACACACTGCAGTACAATACTGTTCAAATAATGCTCACGAGGGTATGGTACCACAGTGTGTTCCAACAATACTTTTATACAAACAGAGGGGTTTGTAAGTAATCCAGACCAGTGTGAACACCTGTGGGAATTGGTAGCACCAACTTTCAAAGCTTGATCAACCTCCATTGCTGCAGAACAGCTTTACATTGTTAACCCATTTCTTGTTCCCTGAAAAAAGGCCTTTTTGTAAAATTCTGAACACATTATTTTTCAGTTTTGAGTAACCTTACTTATTTTTTTAACCTCATGCAGTTCACTACTTACCTTTGGACCATTTCAGGCTATTAATTGGACTTGAACTGCTAAAATTTCAATAAAACTAAAAAGATTGGGTGTTCTAAAACCTTTGACCGGTAATTTATATTACATCCCAAATGTCTTATTCTCAGACACATGCTCAATGTCATTTTATGGGGGTATCAAAAGAACATTAGAAAGATTTCTAACACATGACAAAGGCCAACAATGTGAGTGTATTAAGAGAGGATGACATTGTTGGATTAGCTTGAGGAAAAAGTACACTCCAAATGCAATTTTGACCATGAGTCAAGAAACTTGCCCCATTTGCTGTAAAAACTTAAGAGATGGCTCTTATGTGGTAGAGGTTCATCAGAAGGGAGCTGATGGACAGAAACCAACACTAGGCAAAACGATATAAGAAATATGCAATTACTTAAGGGAAATTTTATTATTAAATTGTAATTGTATTTGCCCTTATTTTTTGCATAAATATGCTTGTAACCAATTGCTTTATATATATATATATATATATATATATATATATATATATATATATATATATATATATATATATATATATATTATTATATATTAATTTATTAATAAATAATTGTGCTTGTAATCAGTTATTTATCATACAAATATGCTAATTAGATTATTAAATGGCCAAAAAATTTATAAGGTACCAGTATTCATGGTGTAGTAGGAATACAAAGGAGTACTGGTCTTTTTAAGGACCTGGCGGCCGCCATTTTGAAAACGGGGCCTTTCCTGAAGTCAAACTTTGGTAAACTTTTAGTATGTTTTTAAGTACATCTGATACTACTGTAAACCACTGAAAAATCTTTTGTTAGAATTTTTTTAGGGGTCAAGCCATATTTGCAGCTGACTATGGTGGAACATGTGTACGTTCAAAAGTTGTTTAAGTCGTGCAACAGAAAACTCAGATTGGACAGATAGTCTAGCTAGCTGTCTGGATTTACCCTGCAGAGATCTGAGGAGCAGTTCACCATAGTCCTCACAAATCCACCAGAGTTTAAAATGCAAACACAAAGAAATAGGAAGGTAACGGACATCCGGTTGAAAAGAGCGGAATTTCTGTCGGCAACGGAGCAATCCCGGAAGTGGAACGTCGTGGATAGAGACTAGTTGCAGCCCTAAAACAACATACTGTATGTATGCAGCTTCAGTTCATTTTTATAGTTTTGCTGGAGTTTATGCAGCACTGTGCTACAGGAACGCCTCTGACATCATTACCATACTGATGTAAACACAGGAGCTCTGGAGTTGACCTCCTGGATCACGGTCATTGAAAAAACCAATTGCAAAGGTGCCATCCTACGTTTGAAAGGTGCCGGTGTGTTTATCTACTTTATGCAATCAAATACATTGCCGGAGCCCACAGTGCAGTGACTAACGCTGTAACGTTTTCCCACACAGCGCTCCCACTGGATATATATACGTAAGAGGAGGGTCAGAAGTCACATCTTGAATGTGCCACTCCCCGCCGTGGAATCGTTTGCTGCTGCGAGGAGGAGAGCATAACAAAGCTTTGAAATGTTTGCTTGTACTCTGTAGAGATAATGAGAACAGGAATAACTGTAATAATGAGCTGAAAAAATTGTAACAATGTATCCAAATATGTTTGGTTATTTCTTTTATTGTATTTAATGGTTTTTGGTTCATCTGTTGGCATTATTTTGTTCATATTTTTTGTCCAAAAGGGTTGATTTGTTAAAGCCGACCGAGCTAAACATGGACCCTGAGAGATGCAAATTGAATTTCTATTATCTACGAAGAATAGTATAAGTATAAAAATGAAGAGGGGTTAGGACAAGAAAGGTTCTCAACTTCGTCCCACCACTTTTGAACATGAACAATATTATTTGAGTTGCTTACTTGTTGCTTATATGTTGCTAAGGATCCCGATTTTTGTTGTTTTGTTGTTTTTGACGTTTTATTCATCAATTCGCAAATGTAGTCCAAAACCAAAATACATCATTAGTTACTGAAGCATATTCCCCTCTCAAAGGCACGAGCTCCTTCTTGTGAAAGAATTCTAGTCAAAATACAACAGAGGGCTCAGCCCAGTTAACTTTAACAGAGACAATGAAAGTGAGACCTATGCCCAGTGGTGGAAGACGTATTCAGATCCTTTACTTAAGTAAGTAAAGGTAAGAAAGTAGGTACTAATACCACACTGTAAAAATACTCTGCTACAAGTAAAAGTCCCTCATTGAAAATGTTAAGTAAAAGTATGTAAGTATCATCAGGAAAATGTCCTTACTGTAAAAATCCTCACATTTTACAAACTGGAAACGATCCAAACAGTTGCGTCAATCAACTCAGTGTTTAATCTGCTGGACTTGTGGGCCGTTATATTGTTGGATAGTTTAATTTATAATAAAACATCCTATTTTAAAAACTACATGTATTTTGTGTGCAAAAAAATCTAGTAACTAAAGCTGTCAGATGAATGCAGTGGAGTAAAAAGTCCAATATTCTGACATGTAACAGAGTAGAAGAAGAAAGTGGCATGAAAAGAAAAGACTCAAATACAGTACAAGTACCTCAAATTTATACTCAAGTGCAGCACTTAGTAAATGTACTTAGTTACATTCCACCACTGTCTATACCTATATGTATTAGAGTGAAGTGTGCCTAATTATATTCACAGCATATGCTATATTAATATACATAGCATATAGCCTAAAAAGGAAAAAACTAACAAGCAAAACAAAAATGAACAAAATAAACAAATCAAAAACACCAGCAAGATATACAAAGTCATAATGTTGCATGTAATTTCCCCCCCTTACCCCCCCCATCCCTGTTTGGGGTCCACTGCATATATTTTTCAGAGCAGAGAGCTTATCCTTGTACTCCGCTCATTTCCATGTCCCTGGCATGTCAGACAGCATCAGACAGAGGCTGCACTAAATTATGTTATCTCTGTATCTTCATGCAACACACAGCAGTGAGGATGCAAAGCAGAAAAGAGAGAGATACAAACTATATATTCTGTTTAGACTGATGGGATGTTGTACTGTATATGTGGCTGGTTAAGCACATGGAGCACAGAGGAGAATATACAAAGACATAATCAAATGAAATGTGTACTCGAGGCTGTGGATGACTGTGGAATCAAAAGGTTTAATCCTGAGCTAAAACTATATATATATACACATATGCAAACAGATGAAATTATAAAAGCATGTTTTGACAGCAAAATTAGGGATGCAACTAACGATTATTTTCTTCGTTGATCAATCTGTTGATTATTTTCTCACTTAATTGATTAGTTGTTTAGTCTATAGTGTCAGAAAATGGTGAAAAATGTGGACCACTGTTTCCCAAAGCCCAAGAGGACGTCCTCAAATGTCTTGTTTTGTCCACAACTCAAAGATATTCAGTTTACTGTCCCAGAGGAGGGAAAAAACTAGAACAGATTCACATTTAAGGAGCTGGAATCAAAGAATTTGATTGAAAGAAAGAACTTTTGTTTTCATAAAAAAAAATGACTCAAACTGATTAATTCTTTGCAGCTCTAAGCAAATTTTAAAAATTGCATGAAATATCTAAATAAAATCGACATGGTTTACACATGGATCAGATTTCCTGTTTGTGTTTAGGTGCACAGGGACTCATGCATGCATAAATGTACAGCGCGTTTGTGTGTACCGCATCCTTCTGCATTAACATATGCATGAGTACTTTCTCCCACTTTGTGCTTATGTGGCTGGAGATCTAAAGGTGACATTACTCTGTTGGATGTACTGTGTGAAATGCCACCAGGTCAGCGGTGGGATCGGCTGCAGCAGTGGAATGTCGCTATGACATCATACCTGGCCGGCGAAGAAGCCACACACACCGATGATGCAGAGGATATTGAAGACAGCTGATCCCACAATGGTCCCTACACCCACGTCACCTTTGGTGATGAACACCCCTGGGGAGAGAACACACACGCACGCACACACACACATACGCACGCACGCACGCACACACATACGCACGCACACACGCACACACACACACACACACACACACTACTTGACATTTCCAGATGCAGTGCAGCATCTGTAGTGCTGACGACACATGTCACATAACTGTCAAAACATAAGTAAATATCTACTTGGCCATATTGGTCATGGACCTCTCTCTCATTCACACATAAACAAACAAACAAACACACATACGCACACAAACACACGCATGGAGAAAGAAAAGAAGAATCTACCCAGTCTGTATGTAAAATGAGATTTCTTTATGAGTAACGCAGTATGGTAATGTGACCGTGCCTCCTTTGAAGTGAATGTTCTTCATATTGTTGATTCAGACAGATACTACGCTGAACAAACATAAAAAAAAAAAAAACATATGGACTTTACTCCTCACCAGCAATTCTCTAGTGCTTAGTACATAACATTACTTTAATGCGATTCTAATGTGATTCAGTATATTGAAAGCCATGTTTCTTTACTGCACGTGTCTCAGGATAAAAGCATTACTGTTAGGAATCCATTACAGTAAAAGGCATGCGTGCTTCCCCCCTGATGCATCTCCAGTATTGTGGCATGTGTTTCAGTCCCAACCAGGGGTTGATGCATAGACTGTGTAAGTGAAGCCAAAACATCTGGATCACCCTCTCTGGTGGCTGGCTGCAGTATAGGTCATTAAACCCCGCCCCCTCCATGTTAGCGGTTTGTGTTATTTTAGGTAGTTCTAATCGCACTGATGTTTTCATTTTTATTATTATTATATTGTTATTTAATGCTATGAAAACCGGGTAAAACGTCATGATTGACAGCTAAGATTGTCTTGCGATTGGTCGGGCGGGTGTATGGACGGGACTTCAATACCGCAGCCCCACCGCCCGATCACTACTGCGCAGGCTCTGGCTCCAAAATTACAAGATGGAAGCGCCCGTGTCCGGGATATTTTGGCTTCACTTTTGTACAGCGGGAGGAAGTGGAGAAGCGTCGTCCGTCTTTACATGCAGTCTTGAACGGAGGGGTGCTTGTGGTGAATACCTATGATGGATGTGAAGAGCTCAGGAGCCGAGCTGCCAGCGGCCATGAAGGTTGCCCCTGCTACGTCCTCACTGAGTTGGAGTCGCTGCAGGAAAAAGTAGCAAGAGATGATAAAAAAAGGTTGATTTTCAAACAGGAAATACCAGCTGTGATTAGAAATTCCAGACCAGTCCAAGACACAAACAGCAGGACATCAGTCACAGCCTGACCCCTGACCCTGAGCCTTAGGTGATCATACACATCCACTCAAACCTGCATGTGCAACTGTGTAAACACACTGTAAACCTGGTATTTTACCACTCAGTATGGCTACGTTCAGACTGCAGGCCTTAAAGCTCAATTCCGATTTTCACAGATTTACTTTTTTTTTATTTGGCCCACATTAAACTCAAGTACTGGGCATGGCCTGAAAGTGACCCGCATGCGCAAACAACTAATTCAAAGTCACAGGTAACACCCTGTTTAAATGCTTATCAAAATAAATCCATGGATGTATTAAGAGAACCACGGAGATGTAATTGTTATGTCGTGCTGTGTCTATGTCTGTTATTGCATGTTACTGTTGTGGATTTTATAGTTGCCAATTGTACCGATCAATTAATTTTTCAAGGAGACCGAGATGTTGCAATATATTCAACCAAAAGACCAGAGCACTCCGCAGAGGACATCTGAAGACATTTTAAAGGTGCAGGTATAACTTTCTGTCATATTTGCTGAAACTGACCCTATGTTCGAGTAGAACTACATGAAGCAGGTAATTAAAAAAAAATCCGGCTCCTCTGGCACCACCTACAGCCTGTAGTGTGATTTGCAAAAACCTACCGCTCCCTGTTCAGATGCACCAATCAGGGCCAGGGGTGGGTGTCTAACTGTGTGTCAAGCACTGCTCATGCACACGCATTCATTCTCCCTTGTGGGGCGAGGGGCATAGGAGACCATTTTGGGCTTTAGCAGAAAGGGGGGAGGGACTGAGAAGTTGTGGATGTTCAAATTTTTTGGCTAAGTCCTGGATCTTCTCAATCCTACCTACAACACCTTTAATAACATGCAGTACTTTATACATTGGTGGGATGGACTTCGTACTTTTAAAATAATGATTTAAATGAGGACTATGTAAGCAGATGTACCTAAAAACATTTATTCGCTGATATATAGACCTGTCTTTCACCATGTAAAGTCTATGGGAAATATGTTGAAATTCCACCGTTGAACGCTATGCCCATGTTTGCATCAAAGCCTGGCACTGTTCCTGGGGGCTTGCTGTTCTCGGTGCAAAATTGTGACAACGGTTGCTCTAGAGTGATGTCAGAGTCGTATGAATCCCGATCTGACTGTCCAGATAGGTTGCATTTTTAAAATATCCGACATGTAACAGATTTGAACCACATACTGTACGAAAGTGGCCCAAATCAGAACTGGAAAAGATTGGATGCCATGTGACTTGGGACAGTTTACACTGTAATGAAAAATTTAGATATGACCAAAATAAATCACTTCTGCATGCAGTCTTAACGTAGCCTTAGTCAGTTTGGAAGAAGAAACTGGACTCAAACTAAAATTACTTGTATTTTCTTTTCACTTTGAACTAGTTTATACCTTGTTTAGTGAGATTAAAACAGGAAAACATTTAGCTATACAATAAAGACATTTAGTAAGCTATTCAAACAGTTAACATTGAAGTATTCAGTTACTTGAAGAAAAATAAGGGTGTATTTATCATTTATGTCATTTATTAGGATCTCCATTAGCTCTAGCCGCGGCGGCGGCTATTCTTCCTGTGGTCCATACCAAACACAACACTCTATACATGTCAGTGCACAATGATTGATGTCTTTCTTTTGGATTTCTACATGTGTCTACATGCATGGCTGTAGTCATTATGACCGGTGCAAAGCAGAAAGTAATGTGACAATGTATAAGAGCGCCAAGATCCTCATAAGTGGGCAGTTTGGGGTCTTGTTTAAAATTAAAATTAAACCAGCGTTTTTAACTCAATGGAACAAACAGTGACTTCTCGTTCAGCGTCACAAGTGTAAGCAGAAGTGAAGTAACGTCTTATTTGAACCCAAACCCCAATCATTTTCTAAACTTAACTAAGTAGTTTTTGTGCCCAAACATGACCAAACCGAGTGTTTAAAACTGCAACCGTTACATTCCAAACCGCAACTGACAGTGTTTGGGGTCCACTGCATATATTTTTCAGAGCAGAGAGCTTATCCTTGTACTCTGCTCATTTCCATGTCCCTGGCATGTCAGACAGCATCAGACAGAGGCTGCACTAAATTATGCTATCTCTGTATCTTCATGCAACACACAGCAGTGAGGATGCAAAGCAGAAAAGAGAGAGATACAAACTATATATTGTGTTTAGACTGATGGGGTTTGGAGATGAGGACTGAAAAAACTAGAGAGTAGGAATAAACGACCCATATCATCATATGGTTTGGAGGACTCTGTTGCTTTATTTTGTTTTTTTTTATAGATAATTTTTTGGGCTTTTTTGCCTTTATTTGAGAGGACAGCTAGGTGAGAAAGGGGAGAGAGAGAGAGGAGGAAGACATGCAGGAAATCGCCATAGGTCGAATTTGAACCCCGGACCTCTGCGTCAAGGCATTTACCTCCAAGTATATGTGTGCCTGCTCTACCCCCTGCTTTATTTTTTATGTTTGAAATGAAGCAGTGTATTGTACTGTTACCATGACGCACACCCACACTAACCTGATAAAGAAGATCAGCTGAGTTAATCTCTTAATAGTCTCGCACTGCCAGACCTTCCTCCACAGCGCTCCAGAGGAAGGTCTAGTCCACACAGAATTCCAGGATAGGAGAAAAACATGCTCTGGTTTATTGGCATTTCTTTAAACCAATCAGAATCATCTTGGGTGGTGCTAAGCGCCGGATGGAGCCACGGTGCCTCTGCAAAATAGCCTCGGGAAGGAACTTGTTTTGGTGGAACATGTGTACGTTCAAAAGTTGTTTTAGTCGTGCAACAGTAAACTCCGATTGGACAGATAGTCTAGCTAGCTGTCTGGATTTACCCTGCAGAGATCTGAGGAGCAGTTAACCATAGTCCTCACAAATCCACCACAGTTTAAAATTACAACACACAGAAAGCGGACGGTAACGGACAGAAAAGAGGGACATCCGGCAGACTTTCAGGCGGCAACGGAGCAATCCCGGAATTGGAACGTCGTGGATATAGACTAATCTCTTAATAAATAACACCAAAAGAATTGAATTGAATTGCATTGAAAGAACTTTTTCCCCGTCAAGATGAATTCGAACTGTCGCTTATTCAGTCTTTAATAGTTATATAATAAAGAAATATTCAAGATTTGAACCAAATTTTTCAGGACCTTATATATCTCACATTCATACCTCACACAACTTCTCCAGGGAGGGGACAAAGTAGTCATCACAGACGAGGGCCAGGGCACAGAACATGTAAATGGTCTGTGGAGAGAGAGAGAGAGAGAGAGAGAGAGAGAGAGAGAGAGAGAGAGGGAGAAGATAAATATTACAGGGGTCAATGAAGCATGAACACGTTGCTTGATGTGATTTAAACATATGATACTGATAGGGTGAAGCGTGCATGCTAAGCTGGGATTTATCCATGGATAACAATAAGTGATTGTTGTTTATCACCTTGCATGTTTTATCCTGCTTTTTTCCATTTTGAACAAATCTGCGTATGTACCCTGGATGGTACAGGAAAGACCCTACCTCTCTGCTCTAACTGCTACATTAAATTCAGATGTTAATTGCCACTAACAATGAAACAGGGCGTCAAGTAACTAAAGATCTGATCCCATGCAAATGCAGTGCATTAATGCAGTGCAGTGCATTAATGGATCAGACATCAAACATTCATGAATAACATCACTGTGGGACCACGCTATTTACATTTTTAAATAGGGAAGTTAGTTTTCACTTTTTAAACATACTGGCACTACAAAAGCCCAGGAGGGGGGGGGGTTATGTAAATGGTTTTCGCTTCTTCCCCTACTGAAAAACACTGTCTGCATGGATGGAACGTGGCCTCTGACCTGGAAGGACACCATGGCCCAAGTTTAAGAACACGTGACACATAAGTATATGGTGTGTATTGTGCTAAAGTCATATAGCTTTTTGTCATTTCACACAACCTTTGGATACTTTCATGTTGGGCTGGGATATGAAGATATATATCATCAAAATGATATAAAAAATGTCTATCTATTTCATGATGTTGAAAAACCAGTAACTGTGTTACGGCAATATTTATGTCATTCAGACAACCCTTTATGTACTGAGCCTTGCACATTTTGTTCAAGTACTTATATCACACAGGAGTATTCAAAAATAGGCTTTACCTTAGATTATTCCTTTACTGAATTACCAGAAAACCTGCTATATCATTATTTATACATTTTTATCAGAATATGAAATGACTTATATCGGAATTGAAAATTGTATCCATATCCCCCACCCCAGATTCATTTTTGTCTTAATACATAGTTTGCATAGTTTTAAAATCTACCAAATTTCCGAATTAGACAGCCCTTCAACAATGTTCTTATGGTTCTTAAAGGTGCCCTGCCACACAAAACCGTTTTTACTTGTATTTTTTTGAAATATGTTAGGTCCATATGTGTTTGTGTTATGTGGTGAATGTGAAAATGAACTGCTACCTCCTCTGTCAGCTCTAGTCACTGAAAAGAAATAAGCAGAGAAATCAGGCCAATTACAAAAGCCGGTCAGTCTGACATCATGTTGCCTGAGCTCAGTACTATTCATTAGCTCGGCCAGTTAAAGGATGCTGATAGCCAGGCTCTCATTGGCTAGCTGTTAGCCAATCAGAGTCAAGCAGCTTAGCTTGTTGAATATTAATGAGAACTGGCAGAAAGTCTTCCCGTAGGCTTTCTATACCACGCTAGAATGGCTTGAAACAAGGTAACCAAGGCAAAATGTTACAGAGTCCATGGTAGAACTTCAGACATTACCACAAAGTAGTGAAATATGTGTGGCAGGGCACCTTTAAGAAGTTTTTTTTAAATACAATTCTTAGGGCTCTCTTTCACAGCAAGAACACTACTACAAGAACATTACATTTGTATGTATATGTATTTCCCATACATCCCAAAAGTAAGGATTATACTGTATGGAAGTAAAAGTGAAAAGGAGGAGGCAGCATGCCCCAATGTACGTTGTTTTGCGCAAGTCTTTGTTTCCCTGAATTGCTACAAAGGAGGCTGTAGGAGCACAACCCATAGAGCCACAATGGCCACATTTATGAGAAATATGCCAGGTTCAAATATACCCTAATTTCCTTCAAGAAATCCTTAACTTTACACCGTTACATTTATGTATTAACACACCATCAAAATTCTATTTCAGACACTTTTTCAGTTTTAACATTGATCATGTTTGCTTTGTAAATTTTAGTCCTACTTCAAATAAAGGACAATTTATCAAAATCAAACCAACACTTTAGAATTTCCAATGACTTTTGTTACCACAACAAAATAGAATCTGCAAATAAACTAAATGCCAATGTTTTGGTAGTCTCGCTTTGCCAGACCCTCCTCCAAAGCGTGCGGGAGGAGAGTCTAGCTACACCACATAGTATTCGGGGATGGGAGGAAAACGTGCTCTGGTTTATTGGCATTTCTTTAAACCAATCAATATCGAGAAAAGCTGCGGTGCCTCTGCAAAATAGTCTCAGGAGGGAACTTGTTTTGGTGGAACATGTGTAGGTTTAAAAGTTGTTTAAGTCGTACAACAGAAAACTCAGATTGGACAGATAGTCTAGCTAGCTGTCTGGATTTACCCTGCAGAGATCTGAGGAGCAGTTAACCATAGTCCTCACAAATCCACACGAGTTTAGAATGCCAACACAAAGGAAGCCCAAGGTAATGGATATCCGGTCAACGGAGCAATCCCGGAACTGGAACGTCAAGGATATAGACTCGTGTTTTGGAAACCGTAGAAACAAAAACAATAATGGGCCTAACACTCACTCTTGAAGAACTTGAAGTAACTTCAATAATAAAAATCCTTCCAAATGTCTCCCGTATAGTCTAGCAGGATTCATTATGACTGTAACTAATCTAATGTATGAAAGATTTTTAATGATGTGTATATTACTGCTGTGTTTATTTCCCTGGTGTACAATTAATACAAACCTACCACATGCAACCTTACCTTGGCATCACATAATACATAAAACAAAGAGCACGGAGAGAAGCAGAGACAGATTGGAGATGAAAGACAGATAGCGATGATCAAGAGAGTCAGGTAGTGACGACAGACTGACGGGGAAGGTGTAAACAAAGGAACGCCTTGAATATCCTTACACTTTGTAATAATGAAGCCCTTCAAAGACCTGCTTAAAGCAAGAATGGCACGGAGAGTGAATATTCCTCTTTCCTTTATGCTCAGTACCGAGTCACATTTGACTTTGCACCAGGAGCTTCTTCTATTTCCTGTTTCTGAAAGCAGGTGCGAGTCACAGGGAATCCTGATAACTGGGTTTAATCCTGTTTCAGATTTGAGGTAGAGATGGAGGGAATAGCTGTCATCACTATCTCAAGCCTACTTTAGCTATGAGTGAACATAGCGTGCATCCCAAATGTAAATTTGTGTGCATGTTTTTTTTTTATCTTGCGTGGAGTTGTGTTTTGTGTTTTTGAGAGCAAATCTTTTCTGAGAAGTGATGATTAATGAGCTGTGCAGAGTTGGAGGGGGGGCCAGCGGTAAAGCTGTCAAGGGAACAGCAGCTGGAAGTAAAATACTGTGATATTAAAATTCAGCTCTAACATAAAAGCGTGTTACACTTTTCTGTCTCCAAGCCGAATCCAATACCAGACACACACATGATCAATGACAATCTCTGACTGACAGTGGAATCAGTTCACAGCAACTTCACTTCACAAGATAAAGACGGCATATCCAGTTTAAATCAGCATCCCTGAACTGAGATCATATGCTACTACAGGTGCAGCATAATGCAACATAAGCCACATGCTGACATGACATCTGCTCTGTAATTTTTAAATAGCATTTCAGATTTAAAGTTTTTTTTTTATGATTTAAGTTCACAGAGAATATATATTTGAGCCTCCGGTACTGTAGGCATACTGTCTGATTAACAGACCCAAACGGAATCTGTGGATTTTATTTATTTATGTTTTTTTTTTTCAGTTTTCAGCGGCGATCCTGTGGAATTTAGCGGACTGACTTTCTGCTTTGGGTGGAGATGTGTTAACATTCTGAGGTTTTTTTTTTTTAAATGTAATTTGTTTCTTAGGAAAGCTTTTTTGCACACCTCTTTTGTCGGCCAGGTGCATAGGATGTGACCCAAAGTAGCAGATCAGAAACTTAGAAAAAGTCCCGCACACTGACCATTACGCAAGCAATCATTTATTTAGAAAATACAACGTTTTGTCTTAGACCTTAGCTGATGAAAGTCTAAGACCAAAACGTTGTATTTTCTAAATAAATGTAATTTGTTTAAAATCTGCGGAAAATTATATGAAATTCTGCATCCACAGATTCTGTGTGGCTCTGCTGATTAACAGTAAAAGGGAGCAGCTGCAGATGGAGAGAGGGCTGCCAGTATATTTAAACTACTATTTAAACAATTTTTTTTTCTGGCTGCTCAGTATAAAGCAGAAGTGGGACAAAGTCATTGTTTTGCGAGTCACAAGTAAGTCTAAAGTCTTGGCTATTAGGTCCCAAGTCAAGTTCCAGCATGACCTAAGCAAATACCAAGTGGTAAACTTTGTCTTTCAGATCCTAAACAAGACACAAAAAGAAGCTTAAAAGACCTTAAAAAACTTAAAGCAAAAAGATCAGGTGTGCCATGGTATGCTATTCCTTACATTTGAAAGGGATAATCTGAGCCATCATGTGTTGTCTGTCTTGCTGTTATACTGTAATAACTAGAATTACCGCCTTGCTGTTGTATTCCTACGCCAACCAGTCAAGTTGCAGTAACTTCCATGTCTGTCCAGAAACATAATATACATTACAGGCCAAAAGTTTGGACACACCTTCTCATTCAATGTGTTTCTTTATCTTCATGACTATTTACATTGTAGAGTCTCACTGAAGGCATCACAACTATGAATGAACACATGTGGAATTATGTACTTAACAAAAAAGTGTGAAATAACTGAAAACATGTCTTATATTTTAGATTCCTCAAAGTAGCCACCCTTTGCTTTTTTTGATAACTCTGCAAACCCTTGGTGTTCTCTCAATGAGCTTCCTGAGGTAGTCACCTGAAATGGTTTTACCTTCACAGGTGTGCTTTGTCAGGGTTCATTAGTGGAAGTTTTTTCCCCTTATTAATAAAAAAGCAAAGGGTGGCTACTTTGAAGAATCTAAAATATAAGACATGTTTTCAGTTATTTCATACTTTTTTGTTAAGTACATAATTCCATATGTGTTCATTCATAGTTTTGATGCCTTCAGTGAGAATCTACAATGTAAATAGTCATGGAAATAAAAAGGAAACGAATTGAATGAGAAGGTGTGTCCAAACTTTTGGCCTGTACTGTATGTAGTGAAGATTTGAAGCGATTTAATAAAAGGTATTTTTTTGGGCAAAACACGGATGCTTCATGCACATCTTCAACCTGGCAGCACAGAATATCTAAACCATCACCATAGTTTCAAGATTAGTGTCACCAACTAAGGCTGGGCGATAGGGAGAAAATCAGATATCACGATATTCTTGACCAATACGACGATATCGATATTGCGGCGATATTCTAGGGTTGACAATTGGTGCTTTAACAAAATATCTTAACACTTAGATTTTAGATAAATAATCATCAGTAATGTGGACATAATGTCTAAGTGGGGAAAAGGCAAATAATAGAACAGGTAGAACAGTCTGGTGTGCTCAGAAAAGTACATCACTTTACTGTAATGCAGCCTTTAAAACCAGGAAAAGACAACACTTATGTCATATCACGATATTACGATATCCAAAATCTAAGACAGTATCTAGTCTCATATCACGATATCGATATAATATCGATATATTGCCCAGCCCTATCACCAACTCAGTATCTGACCAAACGTGTCCCCTTCTATCCCTGAGTTATGACGTTGAATAACGGCTAGAAAAGTGTTTTTGCATTATGATGTCACAATGAAGTTGACCTTTGACCTTTTGGATATAAAATCTTGTCACTTTATCATTTTATCCTATTAGACATTTTTGTGAAATGTTGTCATAATTAGCGTAGGAGTTCCTGAGTTATAGCCAAAAATGCGTTTTGTGAGGTCACAGTGACTTTGACCTTTAACTTCCAAAATTCATCAGTTCATCCATGAGCTCAAGTGGAAGTCTGTGCCAAATTTGAAGAAAAAAAAAATCCCTCCAGGGGTTCCTGAGACATGGCATTCACAAGAATAGGAAGGACAACCCGAAAACAAGATGTCTCCAGCCACGGCTGTCGCCAACGCAGAGGCATAAAAATAATTGGTTACACTTTACTTGAAGGTATCTACATAAGAGTGACATTACACTGTCATGAACGTGTCATAAACATTATAAACAAGTCATAAACATTTATGACATAACGCTTCTTTTAGTAAGTGTCTGTTTTTGTCATGACAAGTTATGGTTAGGGTTCATGTGTCATGACTGTGTCATGACCGTGTCATGTGTTCATGACAGTGTCATGTCACTCTTATGTAGATACCTTCAATTAATTTTTTAATAGTGTTACCTAATAATCTTTATGAGTGAATAAAGGCCATTCTGATTGCTAATAAAGAATGTGAGGCTGTGAATGTGAGATGCAGGCTCCAGAAAAGGCTAGTAAGGTCTTAAGGTCCTTACGAGTATTTGGTAACACTTTATTTGAAGGGGTGTGCATAAGACTGACATGACGCCGTCATAACTATGACATGACACCTAGCATGAACACGAAGGAGTCTTTTTGAATGTTGACTGTTGTCATTAATTGCATTCGGTAAATTATGACACTTTAAATACTAATGTTAAATGCTAATGTTAAAATTGTTTGAGATGTTTGTGTTATGACAACTTGACATTAACGAAGACAAAAACCTCTGAGTTAAAACAACTTGACATTAAGCAAGACAATATAACCTGTCAATGTCTTTGTAATGACAACTTGACATTAACCTAGACAACATAACCATAGTCATAAATATGTCATAGCAGGCATAATTATCAAACTTTAAGAAACTATTTGGCTCTATGTGTTACATTAAACTGTGATTAACGCTCAACATATTAACAGTTTCCATAGTTGTTAGTTGCAGCCTTAGTTTAATACCTTTCTTAAAGGCACTTGAGAAATAAATCCGGTTTTCAGAGTATGAGGAGAAACTGTCACTGCTTTTATTTAGCTTGTTCTCTGGTTTACTTCCTACAAACCTGTTTGAGTGAATTTTTGTGATTGTATTGCATGTTAGTTCAAACAAATGCAGTCACAGTGGGCAATCTCATTTCCTCAGTTCTGGCCCATTTTCTCTTTTTCCAAAAAAAAAATAGAACGGTGGAAAGGTACAACAGCATAACAACTATACAACAACCTCTGCAGGTAGAAGCCCTGATTGTCTTTCCTGAAACTCACAGAACGTTGTTTTCTCCAAAAAGCCAAGTACGCTAAAACCTGCTGTGAAATGAGATATAGAGTACATTTATTTTAAAGGTTAGACATCACAGGGAAATAGTTTGTGATGATATACTGTATTTTCTTTTTGGCTTTTTTGTAATTTTAATATCTAAGCATCCTAGAAAAGGTTACTTCCATTTGCCCTTCTGCAGCAGGAAAAGGCTAACTTAGAGGGTGGCCACACTGTAAGTAGTGACATTGCCTATAATGCCAGAAACATACTAGCAAAATGGTCCATTCTGTATCTTAGTGCTCTGTTTATACACAGCAATGTTCCCGGGAGATGCTGCTCTGCTGGCATGAGCTTCCATTACAGTCAGCCCCCACCCCAGAGACTATCAGCACAACACAACATGGGTCATCATGTACTGGAATATTTTGCCTGCCATGTGCCAGTCATATAAGAGTGACGGCAGAGAAGAGAAGAGAAGAGAGGTTTTTAAAGTCCCTTTATTGGACCATTTTCAGAGAAGAATCACAATCAAAACCAAGTCAAGAAAAGAAAATAAAAAAAATGAAAAACCTGTCAAACAAATAAAAATGTGCTTTCTTAATAAAAAAATATTCTCCATCCTCCCCCACAGACTATAACACCCCCCCTCCCCCATCTTCCCCTCTGGCGGGGGAAAATGAATTGTCGCCGATCCAGACTAGTATTGGCATGACATTTGTTGATGTTGATGTGATGTAAAAGGTCACTTGGGCAATTATTCACAGTCTCACATGTCAACACACACGCACCCGCACATGAATGCAGAGTTGTATTCTTGAAGGTAAACTTACACAGAGGACATGCAGAGCCACAGCTCCTTCTGTTCTCTCCTTGTGTGTGAACAGGTCTGTAGGGAACTCGTGCAGAGCTGGAAAAGACAGACACATAGGGTTAGAACAGTTCATATACAGTATGCAAGTGCTAATGTGTGTGTTTCTGCAGAGCGTGGTACAGTACAGGGAACATGTTTCCAATGCACAGCAGAGAGGTCAGCCCTATGGGAAAAGAAACCCATCGAAATCATGTGTACTGACAAGGAGCCTTGGCCAGAGAAGACCTTTCCCTTATGTGTGACAGTCGAACTGTGCCCTGACAAGGTCTGTGTATGGGCACCTCTGAGAGCGACGAGAGGAGACTAGGGAAATGGAAAAAGGGAGCACTAGGAGGACAAAGCGAGGGCAAAGAGGAGAGAGAGCATTTTTTTAAATAGAGCGAGGGATATTTAGGGTACGGCAAGTGGAATGGAGAGCAAAGGAGAAAAACGGGAAAAAGGGTGGTGGGAGTTTAACCGCAATGTGCAAACTGCACTTCTCTGCATGGGAATGTGTGCCCAATTGAGCAAGCAATGGAGAGAGCAAGATTGAAAGAAACGTGGAAAGTTGGCAGACGGAGAGTGTGTGAAAGAAAACAGACAGATAAAAAAAGAGGCCCGAGTTATTCTACCCCCTCTCCATGGCTTCTTGACTTCCTCCCCTCTCTCAGCCTCACAGTCACGGCCAGTGACAGGCGCTTGGCTGCCGGAGAGTGCTGAGGAACCTTTGCCTCTCACCCCTGAAGCATCAAGTCACCCCTATCATCATTTCCTCCCACACAAATCAGGAGCCCATTCACAGGCCAATGCTAACATCTGTTACATATTCCAGCACCTACACTATTCCAGCCAGGCACAGAGTTGGGCTTAATCAGAATCAGAAATATGTTATTGACATGGGGGAACTACTCTCTACCATCACCAATGTGTAGCACCCACCTAGGGTGATGCATGGCAGCCTTACAACGCCAGACGCTCACCACACATCAGCCTGGTGGAGAGGGAAGGGAACATGTTTTTAGCGGTGGGGGAAACCAGAGCACCGGCGCACCCGAGGGGAAAGCCACGCAGACACAGGGGAGAACATGCAAACTCCACACAGAAAGGCCACGGATGACCACGGTTCGAACCCGGTACCTTCTTGCTGTAAGGCCACAGTGCTAACCATTGGGTGCTGCAGTTATAGTACTTACGGGCAACAACGACAAGAAGGTGACAGACTGTGGAAGAAATAAGAAAGACATTTGACCAGAGGTGTTGACAATTCAGAGTACTCTGATCACACAGACAGACCGAAACATGTTACAATATGGTTGTGTGTAAATGTTGAATATTGTGTGAAAGTGAGTGTTGGTTCCAGGGTCCAAAATTTACTTTTTTAGTCCACCAGCAAAATGGCTAGTGAATGTTCAAATTTTACCAGCCACTAACATTGTATTTTGGCTAGTCAGTGAAAACAAAATCTACCAGCCACTTGCATATTTTTACAGCATTAGGCTGGTAAATGGTGCTTATTTTGGACCGTGGTTGGTTCTGTCTGTTTGTGTGACACAATTGTAATGCAAACCATCCTGGTTAAATAAAGGGCAAATTAAATACTTTAAAAGGTCCAGTGTGTAACGTGTTTCGTTGTTCATTATCAAAATCTGTGTCGCCCGTTCACAAACTTGTCCTTTTTCATGAATATTTACCTCCACCATCAATTCCAAGTATTCCTTTTGGCCTGAAATTTTACATTTGCATTTGCATGAACTGGGGTAGACGCTCCATATTCATGCGCCATCTTGAAATACGTTAGCCGGTTTAGATCTCCTCTAAATGAGGCTCTGGTACAATAACCTCTGTCAGACCTTGGTTTAATGTATGTAGAAAGCGAAGGTGGAGCAAGTCCATGAAAAACCTTATAAATTAGACAACTGTTTTTAAAATGAATACAATTTTTAAAATTGAGCATATTGTATTTTCCCAAAATATTACACTGATGGTATGACAGAGGTTTTTGATCAAGTATTTTTATAGATTGTTTGAATAACATTTCTATGGGTTTTAAAATTGTATTTCCGGCGAGTGACCAGGTTGTGATGCAGTAATCTATATGTGAAAATATCATTGAATGTAGGAACATTTTAGCAGAAGTAATTGTCATTGATGATCTGATTTGTTTAAAGTTTTGTAGATTGAATTTTATTCTGTTCACTGTAAGTTATACATATATAAATATATATATATAAATATCGATACATGAGGCAAGATATCATCTTAGATTTTGGATATCGTAATATTGCGATATGACACAAGTGTTGTCTTTTCCTAGTTTTAAAGGCTGCATTACAGTAAAGTGATGTCATTTTCTGACTAGACCAGACTGTTCTAGCTGTTCTATTATTTGCCTTTATCCACTTAGTCATTATATCCATACTACTAATCATTATTTATCAAAAATCTTACTGTGTAACTGTGTAAATATTTTGTGAAAGCACAAATAGTCAACCCTACAGTATCGCTGCGATATCGATATCGATGTATTTGGTCAAAATATGGTGAGATTTGATTTTCTCCATATCGTCCAGCTCTAACTGCATCTCTTATGAAATGAACTAACTAAGTAGTAAATATGGGAGTAAGGAGAGACAGGAAACACAGAGACAGAGAGGGGAGGATGACATGAGACAAAGGTTTGAATCAGGAACATCAAGGTAGCATGGTATGCATCTTACAGAGCGTGGGGAGGCCTTCTGCATCACTCACGCCCACTCGAGAGACAGAAAGGCTAACCATAAGTGGAATGAATGAATGAATAAACCAAGTGAGTAAGGAGTAGTTGAGTTGTTTATCATTCCACCTTCATTTAGTCACTCTAATTTCAGTCTAAACTCCTTCACAACATGTTGCAGGAGGAAGAGGAGAGCGGAAAGAATAGTTCACTACTTTCCCACTCTTTTCTCCCACTCTCCCTCCCGTTTTGTACTCTGTTGACCTATTTGCATCTACAGCATCTCGCTGTTTGAGTGGCTGCAGTCCTCCTCTGCACTATGTTCCACCGATAAACCTTCTTAAGGCTAAGCCAATGCAGAGCAGACCTGTAAAAAAAGCCACAGAGGGTACGGAGCAGCCGAGCAGACAGCCATCTCACAGCGACAGCTGGATGTGTTTAATATTTACTGTTACATGCCGGCGTTAGCTAGCTCAAACTCAATCCAGCCCGAAATGCCAGGCTAGTGTGTGAAGGGAAACAACAAGCAGCTCTCATGACATGAATGAGGACTTCATGTAGATGACAAGCAGAAATGACAACAACAAAAAATAATAAAAGAATCACTAGACAGAGTGAGACATTATAAGAGTGAAAGAAAAGACTGAAAAAGAAAGACTTAAAAAATGGAACAAAATTAGCAGAATGCTGACGCTGACTCTTGTGAATTCTTCAAAGAGCCCGCAGATAAAAACCCTAGTGCTAATTATTTTCTAAGAAGCATGAAGACCAATTTCCCATGAGAGGTAGTAAGTACATGTGCGGATGTGATGCAGAACCGCATACTCCCACAAGAAACCCACTGAGCCTTCATGTAAACAAGGTGTTTAATACACAACGCTCAAAGGTTCCACTTCTCAGCACCTCGCTCTCGCTAAATGTGAATCAGAAACACATGCTCACCATGTCACAGTGCTGTGTAGATATGTCCTATGTCTGTAATTACATTTAGATTGGGAATTTTCATATATTAACAGAAAACAGAGACACATATGAGAAGACAAAAACAAAGTAGAAACAAAAAGGACATAAAAGAAACAGGGAATATTTAACTCTGAGGTCTAAGCCCTTTTTTCCCCATCTTTTGTTCGCCTGGCCGTCCTTGTGTAATATTGCTTGTATAACCTCAACCGTGTTATGCACAATCAAGTTCTAGACATAATTTCTTTCAGGAGAAGCTGTGCTATCAGGATATGCATGCTGCAGGGATGTCACATGAATGTATAAATTGTTATATGACTATAGAGACAAAAAAAAAAGACTAAACGGAAATGAAATCTCACAGAAATCTATTGAAATCACAGAGAACAATAATGACTAAACCTTTTGGCTTTTGAAAATTGATCTTCCAGGTGTTGGCAATAAAGGGAATCAAAAATAAACTCTGAATCTATTTGCTATTTGACATCCGTAGGCCAAATCCCACTCAGGCTTCATTCTGCCATATCTTTTCTTTCTCTCTTCTGCCTTCCAATATACACACACACAAACACACAGTAAACAAGGCCCTCCTGTAAGGCCTCTTTATTGGCTGAGCAAAGCTGTCAGTCAAGTTGCCCCTATCAAAAATGGCAGCCGACTAACACAAAAACATTGGTTGTTGGTAAAAAAAAAAGATGACTAGACACAGTAAATAGCCACTCATTTGTGGATTTATCGCTCTGGAATTATTGTGAAAAGTCTGCGAAAAGTCCCTATCTTCCCCCGGATTACTAAACTTCTGGAAGGGATACAAAGACACCGAAGGACTCTATAGAAAGTTCTAGCTGTCGCCTAACGAACTACAGCTACGGCAAGACGATGGTCCAAAGGTCGTAAAGCAAACGGAACATACGCAAGTTGATTTTTGGATTCATAATTAGGATTTATTTATGTTACAAAGATAATGTAATTCCATGATGGATTAAAAACGTTTCTGGATGGGCTACGCAAGTCAGAGGACCTTGTTGAAATGGCACATTTCTCTGCTTCTAAACAACACCAAAAAAGTAAGTCTCTACACTGTATTGATCTGGAGATATTAAACAAGTCATATAAAGTATGTGGTTCTACTGTCGCAGGCGACAGCGCCAACCTAGTAAGGTTAAAAAAATTAAGGAATTACACTGCGCCATTACAACACATCTTGGCCTACACACTCAATGAGAGGTGGACAGCACACTATGGATTTTGTTGCCGGTCAGGTTCAGCTTCGGAGTGCGCAAGGTGATCCAAAAACGTCAACAATGAACCTAAAAATTTATTATTTTATTGAACGTCCCCATCGGTAATATACAAGTGAGCTAAGTCAAGCAGGTGAAACTGAGGCTACATTTACATTGCTACATTATGGTTTAAAACTAATATCTTTTGCTACGTTTACACCTCGCATACACACTCTTCTAGCGTTTCAGAGCCCCTAAACCAGAGACATATGAAAACTCTTTAGGTTTGGAATCTGCGGGGTTGTCTTGCAGTCTCAACGGCCGCAAACGGAGACCTTTGGCAACACCAACACTGATGCCAACGTTTCACCGCCTGATTGGGTCATGAGTTCTCTATCTCTGAGACTAACAAACAACAGTAAACAAAAGTTTAGAAATAATTTTTCCTTCAAAGGAGAAAGATTGAGCACACACTAGTCTCACATTGCCAGACCTTCCTCCACAGCGCTGCACAGGAAGGCCTAGTGAGTCCACACAGCATTCCGGGATTGGAAAAAAACGTGCTCTGGTTTATTGGCATTTCTTTAAACCAATCACAATCGTCTTGGGCGGCGCTAAGCGCCGGACAGAGCCACGGTGCCTCTGCAAAATAGTCTCAGAAGGAACTTGTTTTGGTGGAACGTGTACGTTCAAAAGTAGTTTTAGTCCTGCAACAGTAAACTCAGATTGGACAGATAGTCTAGCTAGCTGTCTGGATTTACCCTGCAGAGATCTGAGGAAAGGTTAACCATAGTCCTCACAAATCCACCAGAGTTTAAAAGTCCAACACAAAGAAAGTGGAAGGTGACGCACATCTGGCCGAAATGAGGGTCATCCGGTGGAATTTGTGGCGGCACCTGAACAATCCCGAAAGTGAAACGTCGTTGATTGGCACACACTGACGAACATAACTCCTGATCTGCAAGTATCAGAAGAAATGTGAAGAGAGAACATGTTTTTTAACTGAGTAAATTAGGCAAATTGCTTGTAAATATACTAATCTTTCAAGGTGACTATACCTTTTAGCCTCCAACTGTCAAAAGACACTTCTAAGATGGATGGGGGGAATGCAGGGTTATGATATACTGGGGTATGAATAGAAGTGTCTGGTAAGATGCTGCAGCCCCTCCTAATTTGCTGCCAATTTTTCAAGCAATTCAAAATGATTAAGTTATTCACCTTAGTATTTGCAGGAGATATGGGTAATGAGAAAAGGAGTGTTGGAAGAGAGATGTTTTTAACATCAGTCTTTTCAATGGAAACCCAAGGGGGAGTCTCAGTGGATAGGTCTAGTAATAATGCATGGTTTATGTAAATTAGTTTTTGATATTTTGTGAACTTCTGGAACCACTGTGCTGAGCTCTATTGCTGTTTTGCTAAATTCTCATCTTTTACCTTTTGATGACCTAACATACAGCTGAGTATCTATGTACAGTAATTTAACACATCCACTAGTCAATTGCTGTGTCCACTGACCAGAGCAGCAGAAGTAATGTAGACAGATGTGTAGTCTCATAACACAATTTTAATACCCAGAACAATGGCAGTCAACCTGAAAAGAAACCTTACATCAGCTCAGGGAGAAGTGGACAGCGGGAAAGCAGCCAGATTGAGGTGAATGGTGCTCTACATGAGCAGATAAGACAAAGGGCTCAGCAGCTGCGTCCTGTCAAGTGGACATGGTAATGGAGACGCTCGCAGTGCCAGGGGGAGTTAAAGGCAGCTGATTCATCGCAGTTGCCTCGTCCGGACCTGGACGCATAGACACACACCAAGCACCTGCCTCACTAATGCATGTTACACCCGGCTTACAGTAACTCCATGTGCTGCCATGTGTCAGGAGGTGTCTGTAAGGGCGTTTTCACACCTATAGTTTGCTCTGGTCCGAATCAGTTGAGGATGATTGGAGCGATTTGCCCTTGGTTCGGTTTCGTTTCACACATTGAAAAATCCAAAGCGTACCAAAATGCGCGTTCACTCCTCTTAATTGGTTGGATGTGTCTCAGGAGGGAGCAAAAGAAGTAAATACGGGAACAAGGTCCTGCGTTCTGGACTGGTGCGTATTCCTTACATCTCCATGGTCAAACCAGCTCATTTCATTGAACAAATCAGACATTGTTTCGCAAGCGGTGTTACTACGCTCTGACTTCGCTCTGCGTCTGTCTCCAACTTTAGGGCGGCTGGTTTGCCCAAGGAAATGCAAGTGACTGCTGTCTATTTCTGTGAGAGAAACATTGATGCTGCTACAGTTTGCGTGTTCTGCCGCATTGCAGATTGCAAAGCACACCTGACCACACAGGAGCCGTTAAGCTTAGACTTGCGGTGTACACAGTTGGTGCCGTTTGAGGTTGGATCCTGTTCTCACCACAAACAAACCGCTCCAGAGTTGGATTGAAAGCGTACAGAGATCACCTCATCAAGCAGGTCTTGGTACGCTTGTTTGGTCCGCTTTTGGTGCGCATCCGAGTGCAATTCCTGCATTCACACCTGCCCAAACGAACTGCACCAAGGGGAAAAACCAATTCTAGTGCGATCCAACCGGACTAAATGAGGCTGGTGTGAAAGACCCCTAAGTAACTCAGTTTACAGAGTCTCAAACTTGAATAATGTCATTATACATGTAGGCTATGCAGGTTTTATAGATATTTCTATTTTTGGAATTGTGTAGAAATCCCTTGAACGAACTGAACTGAGATTGTACTGACTCCAGTGTGACCACACATCAACACAATCTTACTCTTGCTTAAACCTTCCATCATGTAGGGACAGTGAACTGAGCACACTTTTCTCTGTGTCCCATGTCTCACTTTACGCACTTATACAGTTACCCACACTGACTCCTGGGAGCTGCCCATTCATGTTCTACTGCTGGTCACTGAGCTGGCTGAGGGTTTAACAGTTCAGACATACTGACAGCAGTTACTGAGGGAGGGTAGCTCTCCTCACACACTGTGCTATACAGAGTCTTCCTGCCAGTCTGGTATTATAAAGATACATTCAGACTGCAGGCAAAAGTGACTCCAATCCGATTTTTTTTCATGACAGCGTAAACTGTCCAAGTCATATGGCATACGATCTTTTCCAGTTCTGATTTGGGCCACTTTCATATGTGGTCCAAATCCGTTATAGGTCGGAATATTTTAAAAAGGCAGCCCGTCTGGACAGTCAGATCGGCATTCATACGAGCGACCATTGTCACAATTTTGCGCCGAGAACAGCAAGTCCCCAGGAACAGCGCCAGTCTTTGATGCAAACATGGGCATAGCAGCTGACGGTGGAATTGCAACGTTTTTTCCCATAGACTTTACATGGCGAAAGACAGGTCTATATATCAGCGAATAAATGTTTTTGAGGTACATCAGCTTATATAGTCCTCATTTAAATCATTATGTTTTAAAAGTTGTAACATGCAATAATAGCCGAATCCAGAGTTATATAACTAGGCATAATGAATGCATATAATGAAGGCAAGCAGGCTCACAGGACTGTGCCCTGCTGAGCCACCCTGCACTGCAGGCTCATATGACGGTTCTCCCGAGTTCCTGTAGCTGTAATAATGGATATAGGTTATGGTTCATGTGGATTTTGACAAGTAACTGATGAATATTTAAAGAAACTTTAACAAACAGTGTAAGCAGAACATCTGCTTTTATCTAAAGGAGAAGTTTTTGTATTATTGGAGCACGTGGTTGGGATAGAAAACACTTGTCTTTTGAGACATCCCCAGTGGTGCTAGTCGTCGGCGTGTCCACTGGCATATCAGAAGTGGTCATTTCACATTCAAGGCAAGATTTAATGAAGTATTCTTGGGTTGTTAGGGTTATTTTTGGCATAAAAAGTCCTGATCAAAGCACAGTACGTCAGATGTCGTACAGCAACAAACCCATTCATTAACACAAGGGCACATGATCACCAACATATGACAATCTATCCAAAAGAACAAAAGGTAACCAATGAAATGTCTGTTTCACAGTTTAGATCATTCACTTCTTTTTCAATTTGTGCATCTGAGGAGCCACTTACTCTCACCCTGTTCAAACACATGTTCATCCAGGACAACCAGGCAAAGGGAGGGCGATTTCAGCTTCAACCAAAGATGCAAACTTGTCTTTTCAGAGTTGCCAGAAGATACTTAGGTCCAGTTACTCTACATGTACTGTACTTGCTACCGCTCCACTTTGTACCACTGTACAGCTCACAAATTCAAGATTCAGGATTCAAGATTCACAAAGACAGTATTGCTGCTGCTCCTGGCTCAGTCTGTTCGAATAGGACTGTAGGTAGTAATCTGATAAATATTAGATCACAATGCCCCGTTTCAGGGTTTGGAAAGTCTGTCGAAGTTAATTAACAATTTGTCTACAGAGCAGAAAAAATTGCGTGACTCGCACGCTCAAACGTACGCACTCACATCAGTCCACTTTGATCCGTTTCGTCAATATCAGCACTCCTGCCTGGGTGCCTGCAGGAATGTGCTCGACTGTATCCGTTTGAACACAAACTCCATAGCAACAGAGAGAGAGTCTCCTTGAGGCGGAGTGTGTTTAAGTGGCAGAAGGGAGAGGTGGGCAAAAATAATAGACTGCTAGCTTTAACCTGAAGGGAGTCGCTCCACTGCTGCAGCCGCTGCTCTGTGGTACACTCGCCATTAGCGATGAAGTTTAATGTACTACATGCAGAGCGCAGGCTGAGATGCAGTGCATTATGCATGATGTTTGGGGATAGGGGAAAAAAAATGACACGTGCCCTGGTGTACGATGGGATCAGTTTGGTGTGTTGGGGGTAGTGGACAGTGAAGAGAAGGAGAGCTGACGGGGTAAACTTTTAGTGAGAGAGATACCTTAAATCTGAATTTGACAGCTCAGGTAATAATATTTCTTAACAGGCATGTTGAGGAAGCAGGATGTTGGGAAAGCAAAGTGTACTGAAGAAAGAGACGTGGTTGGCCCAGGCCCCCAGGAAGCGCACGGTGGAATTGCCACTCCCGGGCCGTCACGTGATGGCCTCTGGCCCCAAAAAACTTTTTTTCAATAGACGTACATGGCGAAAGACACGTCTGTAAATCAGTGGATACCTTTTTTTTTTTTAGCATCACAACCCCCGCAAAATGGCTTGTTTTACTATCAGAATTTGGTCTGGTTTATGATCTGGAATTTGGTCTCTAGTGTGCCTGCTCTATTGGCCGCACAATGCGGAAGTAGTGCCGATCACCCAGGTTATTTATGGCTCTGTCACAAACACTGTATCCAAGTCTTATTATATACTGTATGTATGGGTTTGGCCAGGTAATTAGCGCAGTTGTAAGAAAGGTCACTGGGTTGAACCCTTAACAGCTGCTGATGGTGCTCTGGCCCCGACTACCCCCGCTGGCTGTAGTACGCGCACAAAAAACACACTGAACAGCAGATGGAGCAGGACACAAACCCACGTGCAAAGACACACACACACACACACACACACACACACACACACACACACACACACACACACACACACACACACACACACACACACACAGCAATCAGCCTTTAGCTTGCTGGGGGACACATTCGGCCTCAGTTTGCTTCTTTCTCCTGCTGGAGCTGACTGCCCGCCTGCTCGGCCACATACCTTCACCATCCCATGCCGGTGTAATTCACCAGGCAATTTGGACGGAGCCACTGTGAGCCACTGAGGGGCTCTGAATCGAGATGTAGCATTACTTCTGTTGCTTGTTTTCCTCGTGCAGGAGCTCGGTGCCACTTTTGCTTTTCCTTTATGCTCCACTGAACACGTTCAGACGCACAAGCGTATCCCAGTAGCTTGTAAAGATTTTGCCAAATCTCTTTTGCTTCCTATATTCATCCTCCTCAGGCTCTTATTATATTCTTCCAGGCTTCTTCTGCATAATTTCTACTAGCAGTACGGTGTGCTGCAGACTGCGTGGACTATCTTTGATCTCACTCCTGCTTTATTCTTCTATCTAACAAGAGAATTGTGTCATGTTACCTTCAGATTTATTACAGGCATCACAATCAGAAGGTACAGTAGTTGAGACTTTGAGCTGCAACTAAGAATGACATCATGCATTGCCTTAGATAACTGTGTTTCAAGATGATGTGCCAGTCATTCCAATTTCAGATGCTCACCGGGTGCATATTTTGGGCCCATAGAGGATGTGCATTATGGACTTTTTCTAGCCGAGCTGGCTGACTCCCTACACACATGAATCAAATAATTTACCTCTACGGCTTTTCTAGGCTTCAAAGGTTGGACGATTGCACCCAAAAGATACAATATTCATAGCACAAAGAGTGACTTGTGTGTGACACTACTAAAAAATGCATTGTAATGTTTTACAGTTGTCTCTTTTGTAATGACGTGCATGGGGGAAACTTTGCTTGCTTGTTTTCTCTGATAATGGCTCGACCCGAAAAAGACACTCTCGTTTCATCCCTGCCAGTGTGTCACATTGGAAGAAAACCAATGGTGTATCTGGGATGTGTGGCAAACCAGGAGAAACAGCCAAGCCAATCCGGTACAGGGGGCGGATCCCTAAACTCAGATTGGGGGAGGTGATAGAGGAAGTGTATTACCCAGTTCAGGTGCTGCAGCCACTAGGCACATGGCACAGGTCACACCTGCAGCCCATCAGGGAATTAGGGAAAGCAATAGGCACGTTTGAGATGAACGGCGCCTCGTCTGTAAAGTGGACAAGAGCAGGCGGCAGCGGTGACAAAAAGCTGTTGTCAAGTCGGACCGTTTACAGTCATTTCTAGCAGCCTTCAGTCTGAACAGGAAGTCACAGATACACTCACACTCCTGTTAGGTCCAATTCTGATTTATTAAAATGTTAAAAAAAAAAACATATATCAGCTTGTACACAGTTTCCAGTTGTTTTTATTATGACAGAGAAGCTGTTAAAATGCTCTACATGCAATCTGTTGCTGATTTTAATATACAACAGACTGCAGATGATCTATAATCGGAACGGATTTAGTCTCTCTGACTTCTAAACGTCACTATCAGCCACACAACGTGTTCTGTACAGAATAAAGCCTTTCAATCAGACAAATAGCAATTCAAATCCCTCCAATTCAAAATATAAAAAGTTTATATAAAACGTCACATTCAGTCGATTCTGAACCAATCAGCTGTTAGATCAGCTGAGAGCCAGGCATTTCCCATGCCCTGGGTCTTGCAGTCGGTGGAAAGAAAGTGCGGCGCCTGCCTTTCAAAACTGCAGCTGCCTTGATCTCGTGAGGTTAAACCTTGCCCCACGTGTCCGTAACATCAGAGCAAGTCGGGATCAAGTCGGGCATTGGACGGCGATCGCCGGTGATCAATTCTGCGGAGGCTGGCTCATTGGGAACAAGCCTGTACTGAGTCAGCTCCATGCAGCAGAGAGAGAAGTTGGGAACAAACAACCAAGCATGCAACACCTAGCTCTAGCTTCTACTAAGAGCCAGGAAAGGGGGCCATCGGCCCAGGAAAAGGACTGACCCCTCTCTCTGCTCTACCTTACCAGGACAGTGAAGCAGGCCTGCCTTGAGAGAAGGCTACATACAGGCCAAAGACACTTTATGTTTAAAGTTATTGGTCTCTGAGTCTATTTTATTGTGAATCTTGCCTCCTAGTCCCCTGGGTTGCCGACAGTTCATGACATCAAAAAGAAACAAAAAGGGGTTTTCTTGTCTTCTCTTTTCGCATAGTTCGACAACCTCTGATATTTTCTGTGATGTTGACCCACAAGAACATTTTCTGTGAACCACTGAAAACAGAGCGATCGGAAGGTTGGGGGTTCGATCCCTGGCCCCTGCAGTCTACATGTCGAAGTTAGCTTGTGCAAAATACTGAACCCTAAAATACTCCTGATGGCTGTGCCATCATGTGTGAGTGTACATGGGAATTTTTATCCCTCCCCTCCCAATCAGAAGGTGGCATTGTCAACAGCGTATGGACGTATGAATGGGTAAATGCTGGCAGGTATTGTAAACAGTCCTTCCAGAAAAATGCTGAGTTTTTTTGTGATTGTTGCGGGCAAAAATCCTTGATTATGCGGCACGTTTTCTTAAAAAATGCAATGGAATATGCGGGATATTTATGCAATTTTATGCGTTGAAATTGCGGGAACTTGCAAAAATTGCGGGAACTTAAAAACTGCGGGAACTTGCAAAAATTGCGGGAACTTGTAAAAACTGCGGTTTGATGAAAAAGAGAAAAAAAGTGATTCCCCCAACACCCTGCTTTTTATTTTTTACTTTATTTCAAAAAATTGTTTACTGATATCACATCGCAATAGGTAAACAAATAAGATACAAAATATATACAAATAATATAATATGAAAGTAAAAATAAAAGTAATAGTCTAAACAGAGGGAAATAAATGATACAAAAGAGACAACTTTAAAAAATAGTTAATAATATAGACAGCAGGAGCACTTAAAGAAAGAAATTTCAGATAATATCAGATATTAAGATAGCTTTCTTATTGGATACCAACTTAAGAGACTCAAAGTACATGTCAAATTCAACCTCCAACACCCTGCTTTTCGATGATGTTCACGTCGCGTAATTACGTCACTTCATAACGTTCCCATGGCAACAGGGGGAAACGGCTGCTCTTGTGTGAAGTAAACGCAACATTTTTCAACTTTCTGCTAAGATAGATATGTGACTTTTTTGCAACGAAAATGCGGGGATTATGAAATCATGCAAGCATTTTTGCACGGAAATCGTCAATTATGCAGCCAATTATGTGCGTATTTGAAAAAATGCGGCCCCCGCATAAATATGCAGGCTTTGGCTGATTATGCATTGAATTATGCGATCACTTAATCGCGTTTTTCTGCAGGGACTGTGTAAAGCGCTTTGAGTTATTGCTAAGACTTGAAAAGCTCTACATAAAGTCCATTTACTTTTACTTATTTTTATTTATTTGATTAGGACAATGCACATTAATGAACATTTCTGTAAATGTGCCAGTGTTAGCCAGATGGCTAATTTTCAACTGTAGTCCTAGTTCTCTAGCATGCATGTTTTTATGGTGGAAGAAAAACCAGAGCAAGCTGAAGAAATCCACGCAAACACGGGGAGAACATGCAAACTCTACTGCCCGGACAGGGCATCGAACTCTGCCCAGACCAGGGATCGAACTCTGCAGTGCCAACTTGCTGTGCGGCAGAAGTGCTAACCACTGAGCTACCGCGCTGCCACTGAACTTATGTATATGTATGCACGCAAGTCGTAAAAGATGCCAAGCTATCAAAACAGTCAGAGTTGTTGATGAATTTTCGGTCGATTGGCTAGTGGTTTCAGCACTAGTGAGGTTACAGATCATCATGTTATGTATGTGGGCGAGTCTGTGGGTTTATTTATAGAGAGGGAAATGGAGAAGAGAAGTAGGAGGACTGTGCACATGCATATGGTGGTGTTACATTTGCTCTTGGCCTGGAACTCTCCCTCATCTACTGCACAAATCCCAGTGGATAACCACTCCCGTCATCTTTACCTAACGCTCCCCCACTCCCTCCATCTTTCACATCTATTTATAACCAGTAGGAGATGGGGGTGAAAAGGTGGAGTAACGTTTGAGAGTCTTTGGGGATTTCCTGCAATCTCGGCTGTTTAAATATAAAATAGAGCCAGGAAGCCCCCTGCCCCAGCTTCATTTCCCCTTCACCACTTTCTACCCAGTGCTTCTGCCTATCTGAACTCTTGCCATGAAGAGCAAGAAGGCTAAAACCACTGGTTGCTGCATATTTTAGTTGTACATCCGTAATAATCACAAGTAATATCCGGATGCTCACTTCATGTCCCAGCGAATGAGATCAAAACCACAACACAGGCCCACTAGCTCTAGAGTATCTTAAAGTGTCTATATATAACTTTCAGTGTGTATTGATTCTAGCGGCAGCTTTGGACAAAAGCAGTAGTGTTTTTACCACACCTGCTGTCGTAAAGGTCTTTTCTTTGCGGTGCTGTATTGCCCACTGTATTACTGAGTTAGCGTTACCAGTAGGTCATATAGTCGCGTTGAATGTTTTGCTCAGACAGAAAATCATTCATTTACAATAAGAACATGAGTTACAGATGGGTCATTGCATTTCCAGCATTAAGAGCATTAAGAGTTTGTTGTATCAATCAACATAATAGTAACTTAGATTAATATAGCGCATTTCATTAAGCCCAAGGACACTTTACACAGGTACAGGGGGACAAGGGAAAAGAAAATAGTAGGCCAACAGATTATGTATTTAATGTTTTTTAATGTAGGCTACTGACATACAACCACATTGCGTATTGTAAAGTTATTTTATGAATGAAATAGACATATAACAGACCTGAGGGCCAATTCGGGAACGACTGTGAATCATTTACAATCCCGTGATTGTCTCCATCTGTTGAAAGCCACACCATCGTCTGTCTCTCCCTTTTATCTTTTAGTTGTTCTTCATTTAATTTCCTTCTTTTCTGTGATGGCCAAGCCCCAGTATGAGCCATAACTACAACAGATTAAAAAAAACCTTTTACCTGGCTCCATTAATGAACATTAGATGACAAATTACACAGTTTCAGGAACATTAAAAAGTGACATATACAGTAGTAACTTTAAATTGTTGTTCTGCCAGCTGAAACTGCTAATGTTTCACTCCTGTTAGCGGACATCTCACTGTGAACCTAGTGGAACTGTAAGCTTGAACTTTACAGAGCAGCAATGAACAGTAACGATGATGATCGGTGATGATGTCATCTCTCCCGAGTAGCGGCCAGGGAGTCTTACGTAACACAGGCAAGTCTCCGTACGCTCTGGCGTGTGTGTGTGCATGCGTGCAAAATTCTGCCCTGCTCCCTTCTCACTGATGATATAATACTTTCAGGACGTTGTCATGGAAACGAACAGGCACCGCTGGCTGGATTTGACGTTGGGGGGTAAGATGACGAGGGGAGGGGGTTGTCTAACTGCATTTGGAGATTTGGATGGCAGGCTCTTATTTGGATTGCACATGGTGTGTGTGTGTGTGTGTATATGTGTGTCTGGATAAACAAACAGACAGACAGACAGAGTGAGAGACAGAGCAGTACAAACACACTATGACCTGATATTTGAAACCATTTGATGAAACACTATTGCCATTTGAGTGGGTCTGCAGGCGAGTCCCTTATGAAGACAGTTTGGCTCTATCAAAAACATACAAATTAGACTTAAGCTGGTTTTTAACCCCCCACACGACCACCACGTACCTTTTCGTTTCCCAAAAAAATAAAGCGTTTATGGTAACTGCCAGAAATTCAGCACTGTGAACATGGGCGGCAACCGCTTCATACCCCTACCGCTGTGATCAAAACCGCTTCCCCTCTGCCGCCTTCCCCTCAAAACGAAAAGACTGGAAGGCGGAGTGAAATGACTGGAGGGACGCAGCGGGGTGAAAAACCCCTTTACGGGTTCATAGATCACACTGCTCAATACATCAACAAGTTCTGTGAACAAAGCAACATTGCAACAATGAAGTCTGAAAGAGGGAAAACCACCAGTGTCCAGATGATCCCATTATAAAAGGAGTTTAACCAGAGTGTCTAAACCACGTTTCTTCAAAGTTAAAGCAGGAATTTACTGTTAGCTGTAAACTGTGATGGATGTAGGGCGGGGCGATATGGAGAAAATCAAATATCACAATACTTCTGACCAAATACCTCGATATCGATACCGCAACCATATTGTAGTGTTGACTATTGGCGCTTTCACAAAATATTTACACAATGATATTTCTGATAAATAATCATCAGTAATGTGGATATAATGACTAAGTGGGTAAAGGCAAATAATAGAACAGTTACAACAGTCTGGTAAGTTCAGAAAATGACATCACTTTACTGTAATGCTGCCTTTAAAACCAGGAAAAGACAACACTTATGCAATATTACGATATCCAAAATCGAAGACGATATCTAGTCTCATATCGCAATATCGATATAATATCGATATAATATCGATATATTGCCCAGCTCTAGATGGATGTTGAGTAGGAGTGGGCGATATATATCGTTTACAATAATATCGTCATTGTTGTGTTAATGATGTGCAAATTGACATTATCGAGTATTTAAATTACTTAGAAAAAAAACACTTCAAAACACGCATTGGAATGCTACACATTCACTAATGTCAACAAAGATGGCGGCACGCAATTGTGTAGTGGCTACTAGCTCTCCTGTCGGTGTATATTTATACAAGTACAGCCATACTGAACTAATCAATACAGGACTACGATACAACACAGCCGTTACGAGAGCCTTCCAGGCGGCTCATAACATCCTGGGGGACATAGCCAGACCGCTCCGTGGATTTTTGCTGGCAGCTAGCAGGCTGAGCTAGCTACCGGCAGGATCGAGACAAGAATTCTGGCAAGACCAGAGGAGGAGGACTGCATTTTTGTGCATAATGAATGGAGTACCAACAGCAGGATCGTTGCCCAGCACTTCTCACCTGACCTGGAAGCCCTGTCGGTAATATACAGGCCATTTTATTTACCACGAAAACAGCACACTGCCGTCTACATAGCCCCCGATGCTAACGTTAGCACAAGTTTGGCTCACTGCTAACCATAGTGAACAAACTGCAGCGCGATCACCTGGAGGGGATACATATTATAGCAGGGGACTTTAACAAGCCATCCTTAAAGTCTGTACGCCCTAGCATTTTCCACCATGTAGATTGTGCTACTAGAGGGAAGAACACACTAGACCATGTAGCATACTCTAACATCAAGAAAGCATACAGAACTACGTCTCTCCCTCACATGGGCCAGTCAGATCACATCCAACTACTCCCGATCCCAGCATAAGTCCTGGTCAGAAGGACTATCAAAACCTGGCCTGATACTGCCCTATCCCAGCTCCAGGACTGCTTCCAATAAGGACATGGTTGTGTGAAATATGTTACAGAACAGAGCCCTTTGTTATTATTATGATTTAATCTTGCTTATATGCTGCACAATTTACATTACAGCAGTGGTGTACAACTGAATGTTTACTCAGAGTTCAATGTTCCTACACTAGTTCAATTAGTATTAGTATAGTATACGATAACGATATTGCGATATTCTGCAATATATTGCAATTTATTACCTTTTTTAATTATGTCCCCAGAGTAAAAACGGCTGACCTCACCAGAAAAAAACTCCACCATTAAAGGACTCTAATCTAGTACCAAAAAGTTACACAATTTTTTAAAATAAAACATCGATAACTGCTGCCCTTGTATCAATACAGTATTGCCACAGACAATATATCGCGATGCTATGCTGCATCTACGCTGATTAATTTTGCAGCTGCCTCCACCCCCCTACCTCCTCCTCCTCCTCCATGTGCTATATTTTTGGTATTAATATGAAATTTTTGGTATAAGATTTTATGTTCATGACACTGGTGATTTTGCCAACCTGAGCTGTGGTACACAGATTCGCTAAGCTCCGCTTCTCTCTGTCTTATCAGCTAATTCAATTTCAATTTCAGAAGTCACATTCTCCCAGTTAAATCATATCAGTCATTTAAGCTTTTAAACTTAATAGTTTTGAACCAGAACTTTCAGTATTTGGATTAAGTAGCTCGTTAAAAAAAATGAGGTGTGTCATTGTGTCAGATACATATATTTGAGCATGGACTCTGTATTAGCAGATAGCCCATACAAGTCTCGCACTGCCAGACCTATCTCCACAGATCTATTGAGTAAGGTCTGGCTACACCACAGATATATTCCTGGACTCTGGGTTGTTTGCATTTCTTAAAACCAATCACAATCGTCTTGGGTGGCGCTAAACTCCGGACGCAGCGATGGTGGCATTGCTGGTAAGTTTACTGCGTCCTTTTGGATTTGAATGTGTAAGTGAGGCAGAATGTGTACCTAGCAACATCACTGAATAATTAAGATTAAAAAGGACAGATATACTTACACACTACATGAGGTTTATCATAAGATGACTGAGATGACCTCTGCAAAAGAAAATTTGCACCCCGCTAAAGAAAACACCACATACAATATTAAATAAAGTTAGCTGTTCACACAATACAGTAACTTGAGCTATTTAAATTAGCTGGATACATGGTTAAATGTCATATTGCTCTTACCAGTGTATCTCTGTGTGTACAGCAATCCCACCAATCGGTCCCAAAATGTCCCAGTTAGAGAGTAAATGCCTTAAACATATTCTTCGACAATCATTCCCCAGAAGAACCAAGCAGGCCTGCCTTGTTGCACGATCCAAATATTCATCAAAACTTGCCCTTGTCAGCGAAAAACTTGCTAGCTCGAAGTTTGTTGATGTTCCCGAAACCAACGAAGTTTTGCAAAGCGAGGGACATCCGGCCGAAGATCCGGCGGCGGAAGATCCATTTTCAGTGTGTAGCTTGCTAGCTCGGAGTTTCTGGTTGTTGTTTACCGAACCGACCAGGAGTTTACAACAGCAACACACAGAGAGCATTAGGTGAAGGACATCCGGCAGAACTTCGGGCGGTGCCGGAACTATCTGGTAAATGACCTGTCGTCGATCCAGACTAACCCAATACTGAAAGGACTCGGATCAGTATAGAGGTAAAAAACAGTGGATTGGCACATCCCTACTTCATGTATGTATTTATCACTTCCTTCAGCAGAGCCAAGTCTAACTGTACAACCATTTGCTATGAATAAGTATATAAATATGTCTCTGACTGAACTGGGTAATTAACTTAAGTGAGTTCAGTGCTTTTATAGAAACAATGGCCAAAATTACAAAAATAAGACAGCTGTTGTCATAAACCATACTTATCTTTGAAGTCCTGGTGGGTTGCCTATTGTCATAATGAATTATTCACTGTTATCAGGCTGCCATACAAATGCTCTGGATCCCACGATAAGTTGATAGAATTAAACAAGGGGACAGTTTCATACAGTAAACTGCCACAGTGGAACTCCATTAGCAGATCTGTGGGTGTTGTGGTGGGGATGAATTATAGTTAAATATGCCATTGATAAATTTATTGCCAACTCGCAACACACAGGGGTGTGAGGCACAATGGATCTGCAATACATCTCCCTATGCTCTCGCTTGTCAAACTACCATCAACTGGAAGCTAGCCCATTACGAATGCAATGATTCTGCATCTCACACTTCTGGCTAATTATGCACAGTGGGAAATGATTTTTTGTGTGTGTGTGTGTGTGTGTGTGTGTGTGTGTGTGTGTGTGTGTGTGTGTGTGTGTGTGTGCTTTCCCTCTGTGGAAAAAAACTGAAAATATCTCCTGTTTGCTTGCAGAGATGGACAGAGCCAGCTTTAGATATTTGGACTTAAAAGGAAAGGGGGGAAAATGGTCTTCCAGGGAGCGATCAGAAAGGCAAACTTCAAATACCATCTGATCAACTTGATCTTTTTCCATCTGTTTTGGTATTTAACTAACTACTGAAGGATCTGTCTGGACACATTTAATCACCATCTAAACGCAAATCTCTAGATAATGGAGAAAAAAAAATGCCACAGCTGGCATGTTATTTTGTATCTAGTCAAAGGGAATAATTTCACTGAAGCGCTATCGCCCTGACAAATAAATCTGACTTTCCTTCTGATTTAGAAAACAGAATAGTATTGGCTTTCCTAAAGCTGTGAGATGAACAGCCACTCAGCTAAAATCCAATCAATCCAAATCAATCAATCAAATCAAATCCAAGAACTAGAAGACACCTTGTCTGTATGAGAGCAGTGTGCTGGAGGGCGTTTGGGATCAACTGTTTATCACTCATTGTGCTGCTGCTTTAATATTTGTATTTTTTGATTTCAACATAGAAAAAAAGAAAAGGTAAAAACGAGTCATGGCCATTGCTCAATGGATGTAAATGACAATATAGACATTATAGTACCTTAAAGTATATAGTATCCTATTATGCTCAATTTCAGGTTCATACTTTAACTTAAAATACTTACGTATTTTGGGTTTCTACTAGAACATGAATATATACTCTATTGTTCAAAAAACACATTATTTGTCTCATACTGCTGTATGACTATACTTGTATTCACCCTCTGTCTGAAACGCTCCGTTTTTGCGCCTGTCTCTTTAAGCCCCCCTACCCTAAAAACCCAGTCTGCTTTGATTGGTCTATGTTTCCGGGTCTTCAGCAACTGCACTCTCATAGTTTCTGCACCGTCATCGCAGCCGGGGAATGACTGTAACGGCACTTTCTACGTATAAACAGTAAAGGTGTGACATCACAACCGTACATAGGTCCTGATAGATCATTTACGGGCACAGTTTCTGAATACAGGCTGTGTGCATTTCTCTGTGGATTAAGCGTTTTGATACTTACAGTATCTTACAGTATTTATACAGCACCTCCACCTGCTTTATAATAAAAGAAAAGACATGGAAATCTCATTTTTTACAATATGGGCCCTTTAAAAAAGCTGCCCTTGCATCATATGGCTGGAAGCAAAGCATTCTGGTAGTTTGACTTGACTGGGTGTGGGAGGTAGAGCAAAGAGAGCGATGAATTTAACACTGGCACACTCTCTCACCGAGATGATGCAGAGGGTTCATTCACACTGATGTCACAAGAACTCACAGCTGCCCCTTGGAAGTGCAGCCGTCCTGCGAAGCTGTGGATGCTTAAATGGCGCTGGGACACAAAGAGCAAACAGTAAGGACAATAACAAAAACAACCAGGGGGATGATAATGGCACTCAGCATAACACACTCAACAAAAAAAAGGTGATTAAAGTTGCATTGCCTACCCTCGGGGATCTGTACAAGCTCATCCTTGTGTACATCTCGTGCATATTCTGAGGGCACGTGGAGGGCTGGGGGCCTGTTCTGCACATGCTCAGTGGGCGAGGATGATGCGGGCTGACACATCGCATGTCGTAAGCGTAGTTACCGTGCTGAGTAATGTGACATTTAAGGACTCCCGCTTTTTTTGCCTTCCACGCACAGTTTGTAGAACGCACAGACCATGCCCAAACACACATCTTTGACAGATGTGCACACATACACATGTATCATAAGTCTAGCTCCCTTCAGCTAAGAAGACTTGTTTCTGCATGTTTTGAGTATGACACATCACTCACTAGTTCATGGCTGTTTATCATGCTACATTTAACCTCTTTATTTTCCTCTTTTTCATCAAAGATTTCTTGGTGGGGACTGTAACAACATGTGACGAGGTCCACTGCTAACACTGTTTTACTGCTACGGCAGAAATTACATTCAGTCATTAGTTTGGCCAAATTGTCTGAGCCTCTTTGTTTGGAGGTTAAAGTGAAACCTAGCACAGCCAAAATGTCAGTAATAATTCCTTATTGCACAGCAGAACTTTGTGATACCACAACAACATTAAGTACAGTAAGTCAAATATGAACAGTAGTCAACTGTGAAAGATGTTGAAAGTTTGGGTAATAATTTCAGCGTTCAATTTTGTTTTCATTTCCAAATAAATCTGCTTATGTAGCTTATGTTTTAAGCTAGTTTACTTCCCTGACCCTCCTGTACATGGCTTTGGTAATACACTGCTACTATGATAATTGCTCCCAGGTGTGATTGTGTATGTGATTCCTAACTATGTGATGCGATCGAGCGATTAGTAGATTGTTTCAGTGTTGTGGCATGTCCTAACCTGCTCCATGCTGCAGCAAACTGGCTAAGCGACGTGTCGCTGGTTTGAAGAAACGGTCACCCTGGCTCTATTTTTCCAAAGAGTCGCACACTTCCTCCACCTCATTGGTCCAAACTGACACTGAAACTGCCCTAGATAGAAACAATGCTGCTAGTAATGTGTGGATTGTTTACAATTGGTCCAAAATGCTGGAATCCCACGGGAATTCCATGACCTACAAGATTCCCGAATAAATATCAGCCTCTATATACATGGATGGATATGGACAGGGTGCGATTTGCCAGGGGAGTGGGATGCGTAGGATTCCCCCTTTCTGGTCTACATATCCCTGCCTCTGCTGAATTATTTTTATCCCCAGTGGGGACAAAATGTATCCCCCTCCCTCAAAGTGATCAATGATACTTCACCAATAGACCATATATTATATACCTAAAATAGAAGTATTTTAAACTAAGTAAAGGAATGTAACGTGAACAGTCTATAGTGCCATAGAATGATAAAATCAGAGCAGCAGTTGCTGGTTGAGTTTAGCCGCTACAGAGCTCCAGGACGCCGGCTACCAGCGGCAGTTGTTTAGCCGCCAACAGGTGACTGTGAGCCGGCTACAGGCACCGCCAGATGAAGCTCCTTTCAGGGGCCGTGGTGGTGGAGTTTAGCCAGAAAAAGTGAGCATCATGTGGCGCTGACAGTTAAGTTTAGGCACCAAAACGACTAGTTAAGTTTAGGGAAAAAAAACATGGTTAAAGCACTCCTGAGGAACGAACAAGTGTTTCCGGGGTGAAAGTATTTTGTTTTCGCCGTAAAGTGAACTCCACTCTCCGGCTTGACAGCGCTGTGTTTTATGTCAACACCACATTGTGCTATTTCATTTTGAAATTATTTTCCATTGAATACTGAAGTTCATAAATAGGTGTTTTGCCATGGCTTGCCGAGTGGCTCTATACCCATTGTATGGAAAGAGGGATTCATTCTTGCATGTTTTGTTTTGTTGTGCATGATCAAAAAACATCTCTGCTTTTTTCACAAATCGCACCCTGGATATGGATACGTTTATAAATCCTCTACAAGTGGTATCGTAGCGATCTACTGCGTGTGTGTGGAATGCGTCTAGTATGCGTCCATGGTGTTCGCAGCTGTCCGTGTACGCGTCCATTTGGGAGTATAATTGAGTGTTGTAATGGTAGGGGAAACCCGTGGTATGCGGCCCCTGGACGCATTGCTTGTAAAGTGACTGCGTCCTTTTGGATTTGAATGCGTCAGTGAGGCAGAATGTGTACCTAGCAACATCACTGAATAATTAAGATTAAAAAGGACAGATATACTTACACAGTACATGAGGTTCATCATAAGATGACTGAGGCACAGCTGTGTTGTCAAATCAATCATTTTTTTAAGGGGAAAGATTCAGAGAATCTCTTTCTAAAAAGACACTAAGGTGTAATTTCAATAGTCACTTCTGGCTCAGTAAGTGCCTAAGATTTCTCCACTTGAAACAAGTGGATACTGACATGTATTCAATTACAGGTGTTCACATCCGAAAGCCTTTGCTTTCTGGTCAACAATATGTAAGAAAAGGTTTCTATAGCTACCAATCACACCCAGTGTCATACCGCATGTCACGTCCACCAATCAGTGTGATGAAATCCATGGAGCTAAGTTATAACCCTGGCCTTTCAATATAATGCCGATGAGTCACTTTTAAACAGTGTACTGTACATCACCATGGTAACACAGAGTTCACAGCTTACTCTGGAGCAGGTTAAGTTCGGTCCATTGAATCCATGTAGAAAGCTCAACCGCTCATGATTCATCTCTGTGGAAAAACGACAAGGCTGCTGCGTTCAGATCAGACGAATAAGAAAAGTGATTTCAAGAAAGTGCAGGAAGAAACTACAGTACTACATCAACTTAGTGTATGTACTGTATGTAGGACAGAAGAGATACATGTGTGTAGCATTTCTTGAGCACTTGCCCTCTCTGGCTATCAAATACAGCTTCCAAGAAATAACACGTACCTGACAGAACATTATTTGAATATCAATAATGAATGAATGTCTTGCGCTGACATTTTTTCACATTAGTGACTGAAGCAATAGATCGTACCCACATTCCCATTACCTCAGCATGAGGCCAGCTTAGTGAATAGAAGATCTTTTCACATCTGCAGTGTGATGACACAGTACTGCATCAAAGGTTTGAACACTGTGCCTTAATAGCCAGCACTGATAACACTATTAACTCATTTACAGTTATACTCAGTTTACCTGCAATGCTCTACAGCTGCTCAGCAACAATGGTACTTATCATTGCCACAGTGGTTTGTATTCATCTTTTCATTTGTTTTAGTTGCTTGTTTATTTTTTTGAAAGATGACAAATCTTAGTCATCACATTTTCCCTAGTCTATATCGACGACGTTCCACTTCCGGGATTGTTCAGGTACCGCAGGAAATTCCGCCGGATGTCCCTTCTTTTTCGGACAGATGTCCCACACCTTTCTCCCACCAGCTTTCTTTGTGTTGTAATTTTAAACTTTTGAACGTTTGAACTTTTGAAAAAACGAAAAAAGTTCCTTCCCGAGACTATTTTGCAGAGGCACCGTCATTGTGTCCGTGGCTTAGTGCCACCCAAGACGATTGTGATTGGTTTAAAGAAATGCCAATAAACCACAGAAAGTTTTTCTCCCATCCCGGAATGTTCTGTGGTCTAGCCAGACCTTCCTCCGCAGAGCTGTATATATATATATATATATATATATATAATCTGTAGTACTACTAGAGGCTAAAATCTCCTCTAAATGTACCCCCTTTTAATAAAATAATCTAGATTTGCACACACTGTATGTAATTAGATATTTGTTGCAAAGTCCTGAGATCTGTCAGCTAGGACGGACATTGTTTGGATGTGTGAATTCAGCTGGTGCAATGATACGCTGACTATGTTCAAATTCATTCTCTTTACACACTAATTTTGTGGAGTTGCAGCATTCAAACTGACTGAAAAAATACATTTTGGAATTTGTAAAATAAAATTGATTTAATACTTATTGGTATCACCCGAGATGTCACTATAATTTGCATGGATTTATGTGCTTGTACAACTGTCCACACTGTATATCCATAAGAATTCTGAGAATCAGCCAGAGGCTGAGCTGCACAAAAACACACAGACACACTCCCACACACGCAGTCGGTGGACACGTTGCTAGCTCGTTTACGGCTAACGTCTGCACAGTTGGTACAGTACATTGTTTGCTTGGGGCGAATAAACACACAAACAGTCCAGCGGTTCAAATTAGCGCGAATGATGCAAAGCTGATTTCTAAAGAACGTAAAGTTCACATGACAACTGCAGACTTCAACTTTAGGAATTTTCTCAGACTCTGACACAATCGATCAGAGTATGTTGGAGATCTTGCTGCAAAGGCAAAGGGTCAGTTGAGTTTTTGAGCTGTAATGTGATGCATCGTGCGCAGAGGGCACCACTCAAAACCATCTATGTGATTTTGATTTAAAGAATGGAAGACACATAATGGTACAGGAAACAAATCACGCAGCCACATCAATTCGTGAGGTGAACCGGCTTTACCTGCTTAGTGTGAAAATGCATTGTATGACAGCAGCACAATGAGCCAAAAAAAAGAAGGAATAGAAAAAAGTGAGGAGGGGAAAAGTCAGCCTTCAGTGGCCTAGTAACATCCCAGACCCGAAAGACATGCCATTGATAAGATGTCGTATGAAAACACCAGTCTCTAATCTCTAAATATTCTCATTAGGCCTTTAACAATTATTACATAATTGTGTAAATGTCCATTTTTTACTTAGTCGTGGTTTCTTTGTTTAACTGCAATTAATTGCTAACATTAGCTAAGGTCTTAAAGTGCTCATATTATGCTCATTTTCAGGTTCATAATTGTATCTAGAGGTTGTACCAGAATAGGTTTACATGGTTTAATTTTCAGAAAACACCATATTTTTGTTGTACTGCACATTGCTGCAGCTCCTCTTTTCACCCTGTGTGTTGAGCTCTCTGTTTTAGCTACAGAGTGAGGCATCTCACTTCTGTACTATCTTTGTTGGGAGTCGCACATGCGCTGTACCTAGGTAAGGACTACTAGCCAGTCAGAAGCAGAGTAGGAGGGTGTGCCATGCTAGCAGCTAGGTGAGCATTATAACGTGTGTTCCAAAGTGACGCACGTTTGTCTCTGAAGTAAAGGCTGGACTACAATAGAGCTGTTTGGAGCAGTTTGTGAACAGTGTTTTCTGTTGGAGATGGTAAGTCCCTTTGGGGTGGACTTTTCACTTTGTAAAACTATAACATGCACAAAAAGATATATAACACAATAAAGGAAAGGGAAAAAGCCAAAAAACATAATATGAGCACTTTAAGGCGTATGACTGGTAATTGTTTGTTTAGATATGCCAAATTGTAATTATATAAGTGATTATTGGTCAGACTATTTGTTATTTCAATTGTTAGTTGTTGGCACTTGACCCTAAACACTTTCATAGCAACATAAACGACAAGGCGGTTAGAACAGTTACAAAAGATGTTTTATGATAATAAAGAGGCGGGGATTACTTCATAGGCTGAAGTGAATGAATATATCTTTCTAATTTGACCGAAAGAGACAATGATATTGTTAATCGCAATTATTTCTGAGACAATTAAATTGTAAAGCAAAATTTGGTATTGTTACAGCTCTAATTCTCATAATAATTACATCAAATACTGAGTTAAGTATTAATTACACACATAATTAAGTATGTAATAATTGGTTTGTTAGGATCAACCATACCTCACTTCCATACAACTAATGAGAACACTGTAACAAAATAATGGTTTGATTGACTGAAGCTTACTTCGTTGACGTCCTGAGCTGACCTAAGAATCTGTGACTCTAGGCATTTAAAGGATCGACAGCACCCGGATAACTGGGCAAAAAAGAAGCTCCACTCTGTAACGCCACTGTACAACCGCAAGTGGACAGAGTTTTGATAGCTCAAACAACTCCAATAGACTAGAGAGATACCTCTTCTCTCTAGCTGAACGCTTCACGTCAGTTTCTGGAGTCACTTTATCCATTTAAACTTTTATTCATATCCATATCAATGAATTAAGCTTATAGCAGTAGCGTTCATAGACAGATTTTGGTTACATGTAATCAAATTATGCAACTATTTCCCTCTTTCTTAGGACAATAATTCAGTTTAGCTGTTTACATGCCTATCCCTTGGTGCATCTGGTCTGGTCTACCATTTTTATTTCATAAATTGTTTTACCTTTACTTTTTCAGGGATGGTTTGCTGAGATGAAGCCTCTATTTTGCAGGAACACCCTGATCACATTCACACAGTTACACATTTATACCTGGAAGCTCCCCATTTTAACCACAGTCTGATCTGCTGGCCACTGAGAAGCTCCACTGAAGCGGTTGGGGTTAAGTGCTTTGCTCAAGGGCACCTCGGTGGTGGTAATGAGGGAGGGACTCTTTCACTTTCACCACCCAGATTTTACCCTGTTGGTCTGGGGATTGAACCGACGACCTCCCGGTCACAAGCTCGCTTCTCTAACCTTTACCGGGGATTTCCACTGGATGCGTAACGGCTGCGGACCGGCTCCGCTGCGTGTCTGCTGCGTGCTCCGCCGTCCGTCAATACCCACCAGGTCCCGATTTGTTGCGGAACGGCTGCGGCTGTGATTGACAGCTGTAGACACGAGGACCCACAAGTTCTCACGAATTCAGGTAGAATAGAACCACAAAACCAACAACAGTTTGTTTCCATCCAGAGGAGTAGAGGGGAAACGACTCTGTGCTGTGTGTAGTGCAGGGAAATATGATCCGCCCTGAGCACGGTGTATTTTATTTAGAAAATTAACCGGATATTTATTTTGTTTCTGTGCTCGACTTCCTGTCCCGTCTGCCGTGTGCTGAATTGCTGCGGAGCTCTCCGTCAAAAATAGAAGCTCTGCGTATCTGCTCCGGAGGGCTGCGGACTGACGGAACTGGGACGGAGTAGGGACGCAGACGTTCCGCAGTCTGTGGAAATACACACACTGACTTTAATGGAAACCTAATGACTCCGTTGAGGTTCCGGAGACGTTCCGCAGACGTTCTTCGCATCCAGTGGAAATTGCCGGTTAGGCCACCACTGCCCCTGCTGTGGATCTGTCATCATCAAAGTTGCTAGACTTGTTGGTGTGAAAAGCTTACCCTCAGCAATCAGACTCAATTATTCAAATCCATAAAGAACACCAAACACATTATCAGCTGCTCCCTGCACTTTAACCCACTGTGCAGCACATACAGTACGTGTTGGCTGGCGTAGTCATACAAAGGCAGAGGCAGAAATGACCTCCACAGAATACATCATGCATAGTTTTTCATACTCATTCTTTCCTCAAGCTATCAAACTCATGGCTACACCTAGTGATGCACCGATGTGAAAATTGTGGCCGATACCGATAACCGATATTAATATTTCTGTTATGGCCGATACCGATATTTACCGATGTCAATATCTCTGTAGGATACAAGTGTGTCCTGAATTCACACTATGAATAAGCCAACCAGCCAAGAGTATTCACAATAAACATCTATCTCACTTGAGACCAAGTCACTGTATTCTGTGAACATTGTACAACAGTTCAAAACTTTAAAGTACAGTAGTAGGCCTTAAATGGCCAAAGCCAAAAGTATTGAAAAAGGTAAAATGTGAAAATGGAGCCAGAACAAACTGGGCTGAACAGACACTGGCTTTTACAGTCTTCTGAACTGTAAGTACAGTAACTTCCAAGTACTTTAAGGTTAGGCCTAACCCTCAAAATTATAGAAATTGGTGCCTTCTAGGCCGAGATAAACCAGAAAATTTGTTTTTGGCTCATATGGATGAAAGACCCCAAATCCCAGAATGCACTTGCTTTGCTGCTTAGACTCCACTCCCAAGCCATGCCTACCGTTTACAGACCGACAGTGAGGCAGCATTCAACTCAACCCAAATGTGTTTTATTGTCATTTCAACCATATACACGAAACAACATTTCAACGTGGCTCTAATGGTTACACATTTAAAATAAATAAAAACGACATACGAAACAGGTGTTTACAGTCAACCAAGCGCTAATGCTAGTATGCATTAGCTGAACTTTACGTGTGTGTGCAATAGCTAAATGTAGCCGATTATAAACACAGTTGTAAATTTGCGTGAAATGTATAATGGTCGGCATTTACTAGACACAAACTCCCCCAGCAGTTAGCATTTAGTTGGATACAAGCAGCTAATTAAAGCCCGTGTTAATACCCGTGTTGAATCTGTTAATCTTACCCGGCAACATGTTTCCACAACAAGAAAAACCGAAGTCTCTGAACTTGCGACGGGAGTTTCGTTGAAGTTGGATGTAGCTAGTCCAGTTTGTTGTCTAATTGATGGAACAGGTGGCTGGCTAGCGTTAGCTTTCCACCTAGCTAGGTTAGCTATACTCCAGCCCCCGTTTGCGTTTCACCGCTGAGAATGTCCCCCCATGATCGCTCCGATCAGGTCTGCCCGCTGCGGCCACTGCCCTCACCGGCCGTCGCTGCTGCCCGCTCCGTCCGCCGTGGCTGCCCTCTCCGTCCGTCGTGGCTGCCCGCTCCGTCCGCTGTGGCTGCCCGCTCCGTCCGTCGTGGCTGCCCTCTCGGGCCTCCGCTGCTGCTGCCCGCTGTTCAAACTAACCTGTACGGCGGGCCGCATTCATCTCTCCCCCGCCCACCGAGGGCCGGTGGTTTACTACATTTTCCAGTGTCCCACTTCGCCGGCAGATTCCGTCTGTAAAACGCAAAAACCAACATCCCCGCCCCCAGACTCGCTGCTGCTTCTTCTTCTTCTTCGGATTTTGGCAGTATAGACGCTGTTAAGCATATTACTGCCCTCCACAGGTCAGATTTAGATCTAAATTCTCACACACACGTCAAATACACAGGAATGTTTCACATCGGCCCTATTCATCGGCCCTATTTTGACATCGGAACGATACCGATGTGTAAAAAAATGACCATATCGGCCGATATTATATCGGCGGCCGATATATCGTGCATCACTAGCTACACCCGTTCTCTTTTAGATGTAACAATTAGGGCTGCACCATTAAATGGACCCTGAAGAAGACATGAAGACAATGGTGTCTTAAATAAAGAAACAAGGAGAATCGAGGTAAGAGCTGTGATCCCTCATTAATTGGGGTGTCACGATTCTGAAAATCCACAATTCGATTTTACTTTAGATTTTAAGGTCACAATTAGATTCAATTTTCGATTTAAACTTTTTTTTTTTTTTTCAGCAGTTACGGCAATGTCACAATAACTATATGGCAGAAGACTACTTAACAACACCAGTTTGAGGTTTCTTCCCCCGGAGTTTACGAGTTGCAACTGAATGCACTATGAGTTTAACGAGGGGCGCCTGAATGCACCATGTCAGAGCCCACAGGCTTTACCGGTGGTCTGTTTACTTAGCTCACTCACGGGAAGGCAAATTGTTGCCACCCCAGGGACTTCAGGGAAGCAGGAGGATTTTCCAGTCCTGTTGTTTCTCTGTTATCTCTGACTCCAGCAGCGGTCATGGTGCCTGAAATAATGCAGCTACAGGCTACCGGTAAGCTAACGTTACCCTGTGTCTTTAGCTGCATGCTATCTGCCGGTAAGCTACACTGTGTCTGTTTTTCTTCGTACGTGCGCAAGTAGGCGGGGATGGAGAGAGAAATACACTGGGGGGAGTCGCCAATCATCGATCTTAAATCAAAATTGTGACACCCCTTCTCATTACTCATTCACTTATTACATCCATTTCAGTCATTTTAGAGGGACAAGCTCTCATTACAGCGGCCCCTTAATCTCAATAAGGACATTTCTTTTTTTACGGTCGGCAAATGAGTAAAGAGGAGCATGTCAAGTTTCAGAAAAACAATGCAGAGCATTTATCAAGTTCAAAATGAACGGTAAATGCAACGACAGATGGGGAATAAGCAGGACAAAAAATGGTTAAAAAAAGAACATGTAATCAAAACCTCGCCGGTTCGAGTCTGGCCAGGAACTTTTGTTGCATCTCTCTCCCCCTCATATCCTGTCAGCTGTCGATTACTCTAATAAAGGTATAAAATGCCAAAAAATGCCCGCTGCAACCCAGTTTAACAATATACTCAGCATGCTGTTCAGAACCATACTTTGTCTGAGAGCCTTTATGTTCTTCCAAACTCTTTGGAAAGCGGCAGTAAAGGCGGTTGATTGTGGCACTCAGGAAACGGCCTCAACATTGCTCAAAGTCACACCAGCAGGATGAATCTTTAAAAGGTGTGTCGTGCCACTTCTGCTGCTGGCAAACAACACGGGCTCTATAATTCAGCAGAGGAGCTAGGAAACATTTTCGCTCTTTGTGGCAAGACAAAAGAAAAAGAAACATGACGTTGAATGAGCAAGGGAATAAAAAAAGGGGGGAAATCAGCAAGAGACAAACAAAACATAATGTTGGATAAATGTTCTAGGTACAGGAAAGTAAGACAAAGTGAGGGGGTGGGGGGGGGACAGGCAGAGAACCAGCGGGAGCTGATGTAGAGAGGAGTCTCGCGCTCGCTGAGCTAATTGCTGTGATGGATTGCTCTTATTCCCCAGAGCATGGAGCTCCTGCTGCTGCAATAACACAACACGATGACTTTGCCAATCTGCACGTTAGGCAGTTATGAAAGAACTTTGCCACCATCTGCAACTGTTATTACAGTTGTTGTCATTGTATTGGATAAAGGCAGCAGCAGCAGCAGCAGCCCACTCACAGCTCATTTTGGAACATGGCAGAATTGATTTCTCAGAGGAAATCTTTCCGGGAGCTCCCTGGGTCACTTTTGCATTTGATTAGTGGAGGTCTCTTGTCGAGGTATTAGGGAGTGATCTTTTTTTTTTTATCATTTGATTAATTCATCAGCTGTATTATGGTGATGCTTACTTACCTGCCTTTGGCACATGGTAAAGGAGCGAAGAGGCTGCCCACGTGAAGTGAGGCAAGCCTGAACAAACACACACACACACACACACACACACACTCCTACTCTGTGCAGAAACCATGCAGGGCCCGCGCCCTCGCGTTAATCAATACTATTCCTAATGATGGTTTACCTCGCAGCCACACGCATGCGCGCACACACATCACATTTATCACAGGGGAGCCCTGATTAAGTCATAGCAGCCTCCTATCCTAAAATGGAGTGTTGCGTCGGAGCTGAGCTGAGAGGATGTTTAATAACGGAAGAGGACAGCCTCCGGGGAAAGACCCCTGGAGAGAGCAGTCACATGTACGGGGGGTACCCAGACCGCTATCTGCCTAATCACACAGCTGATGCTACTGTACACAGAGCTGCTCAGCCACCTGTGCTTTAGAAAGAAGGACTGAAAGAAAAAGCTGTATTGGGACTGTGGTGGTGTGTGCATTTGATGGAGGAGGAAGAAATAGTGTGTGGGTGTATGTGCATGGCACATAACTCCTGTCGGAAACAATGTCTTCTTGCCTTTTTCGCCACGGCCTCTTGTAGACTTCGTCACAGGGTTTCTGCAGGTTTCACCAAGTCAAATTAAGACTTTTTAAGACTATAAGACCATCATGAATGAAATGTAAGACCTATATGACGACAGGCTGCAATATAAGTTGCATGTTGGCCTCATTTGTAGTCGTATTACAGCGAATTATATTTGGAATAGCGACAGAAAGAACTACAACACCACAAAATAAAAACATTCTAAAGCGCTGCGGGACAATTCAATTAGGGATGGGCGTATCGATCCTGTGGTATCGATAGATCAATATACTCACGCTACTCCTTTGGCATTGATTTCCTTAAAAAAATATCGATATAAACTAAAAAATAATAATTGGGGGTGTATGCATCACTTTCAGCTGTTTTAGATTACTTACTTAAATTACTATATGCCGGGACACCCCTGTACCTGGCGGCATATTGAGCTGGCCCATGTCACGTGACAGGAGACAAGCGAATGAGCGTCAACGTGCGACACAGCCGACAGCGACACAGCCAAGGCCAGCCCACTTTAAATTGGCTGCTTAGTATGAATGGAATCTAAGGGCTGGCCTTATTAAACAATGGGTGTATTAAAACACCCATTGTTATCAATGGTCTGTATTTGTTTTGTGATTTGTCTTAAATGTAATAATATTTTTACTGACAAAAATTGCCAATAAGAAATTAACGATATCGGTATCGATATCAATGAAAATGCAAGAAAAAGTATCGGTATCGTATCGAATCCTAAAAGTGTGGTATCGCCCATACCTAATTTCAATGAGCATTAGAGGTAGCGTTACATGGACGTAGGAAAATTAAGACCTGTTTAAAATGATTTAAGAACTAGAACACAATGCTTCAGCGAATTTAAGACTTTTTAAGGTATAAACATTTTTTTAAGACCCCCACGGAAACCCTGTCGGCAATTTGCTGTTGTGAAGGGCCTGGCTCTGGTACGGGAGGAGCCGTAGATGGAATAATGCGTCAGTGGTTCATTTCGCCAAGGTTGACTTTTACGGACGATGAGTGTGATGCCACGAAAGCCAGACACACGAGTGTAGATGACGTAGCCATGCAGTTGACTAATCGCTCCCGGACCCTCCTCCTCTCATACACATTGGCCCACTCTGGCAGACTCACTCCCCCCTCATTTTGCAACATGAAATAAAAATAAATGTCAAATTTGCAGGTCGCTCATGTGCGAGTAGTTGTAAAAAAAATACTTGCACTGTCTCAAAAAATAGTCTTTTGTGACATTTGGTCTCAGTCTGGAGCCCTGTCTTGGGCTTTTGGGAAACACCAATTGACATTTTTCACCATTTTCTGAAATTTTATAGACTAAACAACTAATCGAGAACATAATCAACGGATTAATCGAATATGAAAATAATCATTAGTTGCAGGCCTACTGCAGATGAAAACTAGAGTATGACTAATCTCCACATTGCTCAGACAATCTTCAAAACGATTTTTTTTTTCTTATTTCCCAGAATACATGTGGGGCATCAAAGTACAAGTGGCCTCGCATACTAGATTTGGGCAGCAAATTCATTAAAATGAACAACTCCTGCTTTCCATGATAAAAGGAAGGTCAAGAGCAAGAAAGAGAGGGCTCTTTTGTGTAAGATTGCTTGTATTCACCTCCCCAGTTAGAGAGAGAGAGAGAGAGAGAGAGAGAGAGAGACACACACACACACACACAGCATGTGAACTCTCCACCCATTTTCCAACCAGGAAACTCTATTTTGACTTTTTTTTTTGCAATTTGTAAACCTCAAGGGAAAACGAATGCCTGAAAGTTATTAAGATGTAACTAATCTCAACCATTACTACCAGCTGCTGCCTGTGCTTCCTCTCTTTTCCCCCTGAGTGAGAAATGATAGAGTAATAGAGATGGGGTGGGGGGAATAAACAAGGAATCCGTAGAAGCGGCAGGGGCCCCTCACAATTAAAATCAGGGAGGGAGCTGTAATGATGGGTATGATGGCTTGTTTCTTGTGTGGCTGGGAGGGGGGAAATTAGCAAATGAGGGCCTTTCTCTCTCCCTCTCTGCTTTCCGACTGTCTCTCTCGCACTTCATCAGCAGGCCTCTAATTTCAGGCAACAATCAGTGAGTGCCTCCGCCGTGCTGCATCCTCCCAGAACACAGGGCTCATATTGGGATACTTCCTCATCAGCCAGGCTTGTGCTCTACTCTGTGTCTTAAACTCTGGTGGATTTCTGAGGACTATGGTTAACTGCTCCTCAGATCTCTGCAGGGTAAATCCAGACAGCTAGCTAGACTATCTGTCTAATCTGAGTTTTCTGTCGCACGACTAAAACTACTTTTGAACGTACACGTTCCACCAAAACAAGTTCCTTCCCGAGACTATTTTGCAGAGGCACCGTGGCTCTGCCCGGCGCTTAGCGCTGCCCAAGACGATTGTGATTGGTTTAAAGAAATGCCAATAAACCAGAGCACATTTTTCTCCTATCCCGGAATGCTGTGTGGACTAGCCAGACCCTCCTCCGCAGCGCTGTGGAGGAAGGTCGGTCAATGCGAGACTAGAATGAACGTAATTCCTCGGGCTACTGGGCTGTGTCAAAGAGAAAACCTTTAGTCAGTTGGTCGGACAAAAAAAAAGAAAGTCCTTTCAACCTGGGACTCCAGGAAGTTGTTGCAGAATTATTTACTTTTCTCTCCCATTTCACACGTTTTTGACATTGAAAAAACATTAGTTGCAGCCCTGAACATAACCTACTAAAATGCAACTGCTCTCACTTTACAGACCATGCGTTCTGCTTCGACATCCTTCTCTTCACACATCCACCATCCTTTTTAAAAACCCACAGATTCTTCCCTGTCAACGGTCGAATGAAGAAGAACTCACTAACTCCCCACAAGGGTACATTTTCTTATACCAGGGAGAGGAACGCATCATCAGAGGGGGCAACGCATCCAGAAAATAAGTTGTTCTTTCAGCAAAAACCTTGCCATTCTCAAGAGGGCGGCAGGAGCTAACGACATCAGGGTATGAGAGTTAAATTTAGCCTCCGAGGAGACGAGGGCAGCTACTGTATAATAAGCAGGATAAGAAAATAAGTTGAACTTTGACCGCGGATCCCTTTATAGATGACAGCGCCAACCTTGGGAGAGGAGGCAAAGAAGATTGATGACGGCCATTTTGCCCAATGAGCTCAGGAGAGACGCGGCCCCTCCCTGTGATGGAGAGGCCAATCGACTCGCGCCCAAGGTAAAAAGAACAAATGTCAATGTGACCTGCAGTGAAGCCACTTCTCTCCACCCTATCTTGTACACGTTAATTATAACAGGAGTGAACACCGAATGTCCTTCCATCTCTTAGTACCATCTAAAAATAGCAACAGATATGGGTAATGGTGGAGTGCATGGAGTCCATGCGTGCATAAGGACTGATCCAATTAGGGCTGCACAATTAATCGCAATTTTATTGAAATCACAATATGTGTCAAACCATCCTGAATTAGGTATCGTGGTGCTGCAGAGACGTCCCGGCCTACAAATCCTAACCTATCCCAGAGATCAGGGTGCAGATCACTGCACAACTCACAGTATAATCCTTTTAATTTTAATATTTTTCAATGAAAATGTGAGAATAATGATACAAACATGCTCATTCCCTCCAACATCGTGAATCATATCGCAATATCAGTCAAAATAATGGCAATAAGATATTTTCCTCATATCGTGCAGCCCTAGATTCAATGAGAAACTGGCTGGATTACATGAATAGACAGGCTCTTAAAATGACGTAAAAGCATTTCATTTCATTGAATAAAAGTCACCTACATGTGGCCCGTTTCAATGCTTCTAACACGACTGAGTGATTTTTTTAACTTTACAAAGAAGAAGCCGCCCAAAATGCCTCCAGCATCCTCATGCTATCCTTGAGCGCTTCGACGAGAAGTTGCTGGTTGACGATAAGATAAAAAGGTCGCCATGGAAACAGAGATTTTTCTTTCTAAGATGTGGCCACCGTGGGGAGTAAAAAAAAAAAAAAAACGCGAGGGAAACAGAGGAAAGGAATGGGAGAGATGAAAAGAGACTCGGTGCGAGGCAGAGAGGGAAAGCTTAAGTGGAGGAAGTGAGAATGATATCTGCAGGATCCGAGAAAAAAAACAAAAAAAAGTGTGACGGAGACCAAGTGCGAAAAAAAAAAACCCGCTAACCCGCCTGCTGTAGCCGGTGCTCGTGGGAAATCATCTGACCTCAAAATCTGGGTTACCCCACATCAGGAAGAGAAAATAGGGGGGACCAGAGAGGGTAGAAAGACAGAACATTTGGGGCGATCATTTGTTTTTCACTTTCTCGCTCCTTTTTTCTCCCCCCCATCTCCCTCCCTTTGTTCTGGAGGGAGGCAGAGAGAAGGAGGGAGGGAGGGGGGGGGAGAACACTTGGGTGTCCTCTTTCTTTCATCCTGTCTGCGTCTTACCTGGAGCCGTGCAGTTCTTAGATTCTTCACTCTCCATGTCCTCTAGGCTGCTGTTGTCCATTTCCTGCAGTAGCCTCCTCCCAGCCCATCTCTCCTGGCCGTCGCTGGCGTGGCTGGACACATGGAAACCTGGAGGATGTTTGTCACAGTTTAAAGTCGACTTTCCCCAACAGATTCAAAGACGTCTCAGTGCGGCTACAAACATCTAGATGTGCGTTTTATACACAGAACCTTGAGTGTGAAACTGTGATAAGATACCGGAGTTTCAGTACTGATGAAAGAAAAAAAAACATTTTTTCAAAGACTTTGAGTAGTATGAGCATGGGTAAAAGAAAATAGCAAAAGTTATGATTTGTATCAGAAACTGTAGTGAAAGGTGTGATAATAACCATAGAAGCTCATTGCGCAATGACTAAACAGTCTCGGTCCCGATCTGTGTCAGACTCTGCACCGTGCATTTTTGGCCTTTATTTGATAGGACAGATGAAGAATAGTGGGCGAGAGAGAGAGGGCGGGGGGGGAATAACATGCAGCAAAGGGCCGCGGGTCGGAATGGAACACGGGGCCGCTGCAGTGAGGACTGAGGCTACATTTACATGGCTACGTTTTGATTTGAAAACGAATATCTTTCACTACGTTTACACCTCGCATTCCCACTGCTCTGGAGTTTCAGAGCTCCCTAAACCAGAGACATTTGAAAACACTTTTGACCCCGTTTAGGTTTGGAATCTGCGGGGGTTGTGTTGCGGTCTCAACAGCCGCAAACGGAGACCTTTGGCAACGGCGACACTGACGCCAACGTTTCACCGCCTACATGACGAACCGGTCTCTGAGACTAAGCTACTAACGTTACCGTTACAACTACCAGCAACGGGCGGCGTATACATGCTGCCTCCTGTTCACCCCGGCACGCACATGCCCAGTATACTACAATGTTGATGATGAGATATGCGGTTTGGGCGGATTAGTTTAAATGCAGATTAGTTCTTCTACTGGAGCTAAAAACACTTGTGTGCATGAAGATCGCTTTTGGCATAAAAACCAAAACGTGGCAATGTACAGTAAATGTAGCCTGAACCTTGGTCCATGGGGCGCACGCTCAACCAGGTGAGCTACCAAAGCAGTTTTGAGGCATGTCAGGAAGTGCGATGAGTGCCAGGTGACAATGTAAATAATAAGAAAATCACACTGCAAGTAGAAACAGCTCGTCAAGTTCATCTGCGCCGTTGTCATGTTCTGAGATTACTAGAGCCTGACTCAGGGTTTTTCCTGCATAGAGGAATTTTTGGCACCCCGCAAAGAGGTTTTAGCCAGCCCCAAAGGGAAAACCACCAGCACCAAAATGATAACAACAGAAAAATAATAATAGCTATTCCAATCCTCTCTAAACAACCGTTGAACAAGCAAAACATAAACTTGAAAAGGAGAGCTAATCTTAGTTTTAACTCCAGGGTCGTGCTGTACCGGACTCTTCCGGGGATTTATTAAAAACTTTTATTTTTTTAACCAGTTTTGTTAATTGGGGTTTTATTTACTCAAGCATCATATACATTTTTGTTTATCAAATCATCATTTTGTTTGTCAGAAATAACAGGAAAATGCGTAGATTTCTGCCAAATAAGGCAAAATAGACTGCTAGATGCTTACTGTCGTGCATAGTCGCCCCCCAAAGGCCCAATCTGAGACAGGAAAAACCCTGCTGACTGATTTTGGATGTTTCAGACCCATACAGATTTCAGAACGGGAAAACTCACAGATTAACAATATAGTGACCAATAAAGTGAATTTTTTCAGCTTGAATGAAAATAGACCTTTTATATCTGAATACCGATTTTGTCCACTGATTATGCACCGACTTGTTACTCTGAAGGCTGCTTTCTTAAAGCGTAACTCTCGCCAAAATGCAACCTAGGGTCTTTTTGTGAATGTACCCGAGTCAAACTTTCGTTTAAAAGCATAATTAGGATGGAAACGCTACTTTTAAGGTTTACCGTATTCTCGGTTTTTTTTATTCTTTTTTCAAATGGCTTTTTGATTGTGCTAGGGGCGCTACTATGATAGCATCAAAATCACTATTTTTAACACACTAAGAATGCTCGAAACAACATGAAACTTTGCTCCAAGTATCACCAGGGGCTCTACACATGCTCTCCAGCATTGAGAACATTGGTTGTGTACACAAAGTTTACTAAAAAGAAAGGTTTTGAACAACTCACTTTAGCTGTTGTTGTTTACGCTATCCGCCATCTTCTTGCCAGTCAAAAAGAGTCGATCTCCGAATGCCACGTAACCGGGATGAGAGTAAAGATGGAAAGCTCCTAAAGCTTAGTTCCATATAATGTCGTTAGTGAAAAACAATATTGACCTTGTAGTTGAAAAAGGAGCCTCATATAAGAATGACATTTCATTTCATTTGCAGATTGACACTTTTTGACTGGCAAGAAGATGGCGGATGGCAGGGACCCAGGTTCCATTCAGCCCAAGATTATTTGTTCTGGGAGATGGGTCAATCCTAAGCGGGATGGATGAACACATGAGAAGTTGGGTCCACACTAGTTTAATGATAGCCAGACAGATTCTTTTAAGAGGATGAAAGAATGATGGGGTGCCTTCAATCCAGGAGTGGGCTTCCGAGATGGCTAAGGTGGAGGCGTTTGAAAAAATGTCATAGAAACGGTTTACCAGATTGGATGTCTACACTAGAAAATGGGGAAAGTACCTGAGCTTTCTGGAGGGCTCCTAAGAAGCTTTGTGCTGGGGAGAGATGCGTATGATGGGCTTAGGATGTTGTCATTTATACATGTGTTTATATGCTTTATGTTCTATTTTGTTACTATTTTGTTGTATGGTCTTGAATATTGTAGTTATGCTAATGTTGTGAATTGCATGTTTCCTTTTGCCTTTATTGACAGTACAGCGTAAGACAGGAAAGGGTGAGACACAGGGGGGAATGACAGGCAGCAAAGAGCCACAGGTCGGAATCAAACCCGCAGCTGCTGTGGTAAGGACTAAGCCTTTGTACATGGGGCACGTTACCCAGGCGCCCCAATTGTATGTTTTGTATGTTAATCACAAAAAGAAAAAAAGAGGAGGAGGAGACTGAAAGCCAGGGAAAAGAGGGCAACATGAAATGCTGATTTTGCACATGGAGTTTGAAGTTGATATGTTTTTAGCATTAACGTTACGCTAGCTCTCCTGCATCATTGCATGATGTATTCTGATTGGCTGATTTGTAAACCAGGGTCATAGCAGCAGTCACACAACTATTTGAACGCAGTCTGGCTCTATATCGGCCGCTGGCAGACATGCAGGGCTGCAACAAACGACAACCAAGTTTTCATTATCGGTTATTCTGCCGATTAGTTTTCTGAGTCATCGTTGTCACAAACCGGCTCATGGCCTGTGGCAAAGAATGAGGGGACTCCAACAACAGGTATAGGCCAATCAAGAAAATGCTTTATTGTAAATCAAACTATTAACTTTAAATAAAGAAAAGGGAATGAGGTGTGAGAATGTCATAATGTAAGGTGTCTGTAAAGTGCATGAGTGAGTGAGTCTGTATGTGTGTAAATGACTGAATGGAAACTAAGTAAAACTATAAAGGAACAAACAAAACCAAATCAAACCTGGAGGAGCAGAGAGAGAGAAAAGTGGTTAGAAGCAGCTTAAATAACCTGAGCCCAGGTGGCTCCAATCACTAACGACCCTCCTCTGGCTGCAGGAGGAACCACCCCTGCACTGCAGAGGCGGGGTCGTATAGTATATAGTCTATAAAATGTCAGCAAATATTGAAAATCTCGATCTCTGCTTCTCAGAGTCCAAGGCAATGTCTTCAAATGTCTTGTTTTGTCGTCCACAACTCAAGATATTATATATATATAAGGAATGTTTGGCTTTTTTGGTAAAATGACCTAAATAATATTGAACATCAAAATGTTTTTAAAATTTTTTTGTTTGTTCACTGACTAGTTAATCAACTAATCGTTGCAGCTCTACAAACGTTACCCATTTCTCGCACATCAACTACACACAGTATACAGGGGCCTGAAAGAAGAGTTTGAATCTGAGCAAGAGTGACAACTTTCTGTGTACGACTCAAACTTCTCAAGGAAAGTGGAGTATATACGGTAGGCTATATTTTAGGCCTGCAACAAATGAAAATTTTTCACTGAATCTGCTGACTATTTTATTGAAAACTTAAGTAATCTTTTAGTTAATGAAATGTACAAAAATAGAAGAAGAAGATGCCCATCAAAATTCCTCAGACCCCTACGTGAAGTCTTAAAATGCCAAATGTTCAAAATTCAATAATCCTCAGTTGGACAGAATGACACCTAAAAAGGTTTGGCATTTTCGCTTGAAAAATCAGTGAAACAATTAATCGATTACCAAATAAATTTTCTGTCAATCAACTAGCTCTAGTATATTTCAGCCCATTTACCATCAGTGTATGGAGTACTAATAATATTTCAGTAATATTATACCTGTTACAATCTCAGTTACGCGTTAACGCATTTTAAACCGATATTAAGGGGTGTTTTTTTATGAATTCAATGACTAAAAAGAGTAGCGTTTTCTGTTGCTGAGATTCGACGATTAAAAAATGGCGAAGACACCTGTCATAGCCTATACTTCCTTGGTTATTTTGGTGAAAGCAACTCAAAAGTAGTGTAAAGCATTATAATTTCAGAGACAGTTATATTGTAATGTAACTCATTACTCTCAAATGACAGTAAATGGTAATCTATAATGTGTTACATTTTGGAAGTAACTTGTCCAACACTGTTTACCATATTACCAGCGTTGACGAAAAGTGAAAAAAATGCCCATCAAAAAACCAAATATATTCAGTTTACAATAAGCCTCACTTGGACAGAATAACACCAGAGAAGGTTTGGCATATTTGCTTTAAAAGGAGAATTCCGGTCGATTTCAACACGTAGCTATGTTCACTTCACATGGGTCGGCACTTGTAATGACATCTCAAACATGTTAAGAGGCTAAAAGCACGTTTAAAACCTGCCCTGTTTCAGCCGCCTGGGTGCGAAAGTTAGCAGTAGCATGACTTGTTGTAGGCAACACCGATTATTTTCATTTTTCTCCCTACCGACAGCATTATGTGACAACAACCAACAGAGCTACGTGTTGAAATCGACCAGAATTCTCCTTTAAAAATAAAGAGTGAAACAAATAATCGATTACCAAATGCATTTTCTGTCAATCATCTAATTGACATTACCACCGTTTCTTTTACTGTCATGAATTGGGCCTTTTCATTTCTATGTACTGGTTACATGTTAGTGTTGCTGTGATGTTGCAGGTAAAAAAAAGTGCATGTCAAGCAATGTGTTTTATTTTTAATGCGCCAGGGTTGTCTTCTCCGTCACATTCAACTTTGATTCTTTATGTAACAATAGGGCAGTGCGCAGCTGGAGGAGTGCACCACAGATGTGTCGGTTTGGTATATCTCCCCCCCCCCTCCTCCCTTCCCCCGCGATTCATACATTGAAGGGGGAATTTCATGATTTTCCAAAACAAAATCCTCTCGGGGTGGGTGGAGCGACAGTGCAGCGTACAAAGTGGGGCTCCCACTGTGGCTACATCTGCACATTCTTCCAAGTAAAGCAGCAACACCGATGAATTAATTTCATACTTCAGAGAGCCCAGCAGGAGCGCTCTGCCCTTTCCACCCTGCCAACCACAAGCTTGGCCTAAGAGAGAGGGATTCAAATAAAATGAAAAAGGCCCAGTTATTCAATAGTCCTCGGGGCAGGGCTGAACTTCTCACCTGGCCTCACCTTCACTACACCACACTCAGCAGCTACTAGCGGCAGCAGCAGTGGGGTTTGCGTGCGTGCCTGCCAGCGCTGTAACCGCTCCCTCCCTCCTTCTATCTTCCGCTATCTTGCATGCGGAGAGAAGATGAAGAAGAGGAGGGAATGATTAATGCACCACAGTGAGGAGGAGGCGTGGAGCTCTCCGCTTCCAGCTCCACAACACCAGGCTCAATTTAGCAGAACTTCATTAAGCGCATCATAAATAATCAACTTCAATTGACATTCCGGCGAGCTGATTAGGATCTTAACAAGAACACAATGGGGACAAGGGAAATGCATTAAACGCCGCAGTGTCATCCCTTGTTCAACTCTAATTTGGAGCACATGCAGAGAGCGAGCAGCACTGTTGCATTTCCATGTAACCAGGATACGCAGTGCATGGGGAGGAAAAGAAGGGGGGGGAATGAGTCCCACTGATGATGCACAAATCATGAGTATGTATGAATATTCATGCAGGCCTTCTGTCCATAGAAAGTGATGAATACGTCTCACTTTAGCTGACACCGACTCAGTAATCAAGTGGAGTGTTGGTGGGGGGGGGAAAGAGAGGAACATGCAGACATCAAGTCAAATGGTGCAGAGGTTTGCCGTTAGGAAGAACTGCACTCAGGGGCGTAGGATTTGTTTCAACACTGGTGGGGATACATTTATAACGGCGGGGGCCGCTGGGCGCCATGCCCCCGGGAAACGTTGAGCGTTAAACACATAATTCAGAAAAAAGAAAGAAAGAGAAAAAGGTAAGAAAGAAAAATAGATAGAAAGAAAAAAAGACAGAAAATAGAAAGATAAGTAGAAATTTCCCCCCACCTCTAATGTCAGAACAGCACTGAAATAAAGTTGGAGGGATGTGTGCAAACATTTGCAGTAACCTGGAGATGTAGGCCTATGTACCCTGAGGGCTCAGTGCCCTGATTTCACCACTCTGCAGCTAAAACACCTGAACTGCAGGAGCCTCTGCATCCCTCAGCCCAGAACAGCATCGCATACAGCAGTGGTTCCCAACCTTTTTTCCTTGGCGCCCCCCCTACTTATGTCTATGAAAAGCTGAGCCCCCCCTGCCCCCGAAACCAAAGTTGAGGTAACTCTCAAGATAGAGCCTTACTTTCTTTATTGATACAGAGCAGTTATCAGGACTTTTACGTTTCTCCGCCATGTTTCATTCATAAAATAGTGATGCCGTGGCGGCAGGAAAAACGAGGATGATAGCAGCTAGAAGCTGACCTGATGACAGCAAGGGCCACAGGTTAAGAGGTCCCGGAGGTTTGGCCTACTAAGTAGCCTGCCTCCAATTTTAAGCGAGAACAAAAATATATAGTTTTTATATCGACTTTTGTTATATATTGTAGTGTATTATCATAATTTGTTTAACGTGCAATTCTTTTTTTTTTTACCTCAACCTCAAACTAGATAAAAGACTTGCGCCCCCCCTGTGATCTTTGCCGCCCTGCTAAGGGGTGCCCGGACCCCAGGTTGGGAACCACTGCCATACAGTAGTTAAAGCTCTGATGGATTTCAATGACAGCCTGCAGTATACCTGCATGCCAGTAGGCCTACAGACACCTTGATGCTCTGACGCCCATGGGAGTTTTCAGCTCAAACTAGGGCTGGGCGATATGGAGAAAATCAAATATCACTATATTTTTGACCAAATACCTCGATATCATACCCCAACGATATTGTAGTGTTGACTATTGGTGCTTTCACAAAATATTTACACAATGAGATTTTTGATAAATAATCATCAGTAATGTGGATATAATGACTAAGTGGGTAAAGGCAAATAATAGAACAGTTACAACAGTCTGGTAAGTTCAGAAAATGACATCATTTTACTGTAAAGCAGCCTTTAAAACCAGGAAAAGACAACACTATAATGCTTGGGAATACGGCTGCATGATATGAGGGAAATATGCGTTACGTTATAGCTACTTTGTTGAATATCGCGATACTCACGATAAATGAGTAAAGTGTAGGCTTCTCAGTTCTGCTGCTTTTTAGTAGGCTATTCTGCTAAAATACAACAAAATTCTTGTTGAATTTAAAACAAATGAAAGGAAATCATTAACCAACATTCTTTTATTGAACAAACTGAACACTGAATTGAATAGGCCTAATAAAAAGCCCCACAAAAAAAAAATGACAGTTACATTTTAAAGTGCAGTTTTCTACTGAGAAAAGAAATCTCGGTGTGTCTTTCGCGATATCTGGCAACCTTTCGCAATGAATTTATTGGGCCAGTTGATATCGTGATGACGATTTTTTTTTTAGGCTAATTCGGAACACAACTAATGTGAGTCTTGTAAGAACAGGCTATTTCAGAACGTTCAGTAGGTCTACCCAAAAACACATTGTCACACTTTACAGTAAAACCAAACAGTTCATTTAGACAGTTGGTGAATATGAGTCACACACTAGTTCCTGTGGAGAAATGAAGAGTCTAACATTTAGCATTAAGTGATAACAGGAAGCTTTTAGTAGCCTACGATGGCTTTCAATATCTACACTAATGTTAGCCTAATGTGTATTTAGGAGCACATTTAGCCCAAGTAACGTTACAGCTGTGGGTTTGGTGACAAGAGGGGGAAATATAAAGACAGGTAACTGTAGAAATGTTACAGAGCCAAACATGTGGCCTACAGCGATGAAACAAACAAGCCAACTACTGGGGGAATTCAGCTCCCCTTCCCCGGCATCCCAGTGCTCCGAACAGGAGCTGAACAAACAGCTAAAATCCTCACCTGAATTTTCCGCTAAGTAGGAAAACCCCTTCACGACCAGAAGCAAGCCGCCGAACAAGCATATTTGGATTAAAACCAACTCCTTTCGTCTTTTCCGTCTGGCTTTCACCTTCCGCTGGTTCGGCATCACTTGCGTCGGCCGATTCCGGAGTCGGATACCCGGCAGAGTCATCCTCCCTGCCGCTGCCACATCCATGCGGAGCCCCGAAGTAAACAAAAAAATACCGAGCAACCTCGTTTAATTCCCGGGACTGACGTATCTCCCTGGAATGGATGAAAAAAAAGAAGAAGAAAAAAAACTAAAGGGGATGGGCTTCAAAGGAACAGGGGGGGGTGTTGTTTTAAAGTTGGAAAGTGGTACCGCTGGGATGCTGCGAGGGCTGTTTAGCAAAAACTGTTTCTGGCTGGAAGAGCCGGGCTCAGCCTCTTAAGTCATGTTGAAATGTGGCTTTGGGAGTATAAGGGCAGAGGACTGCTGCACGAGCCCTCCATGGAGGAGTCCGCGTGCTGAGTGCCGAGGGAGACACGGGGGGGAGAGAGAGAGAGAGAGAGAGCGTGAGAGAGAGAGAGAGAGAGAGAGACTGGGAGAGAGAGACACTGAGAGAGAGAGACAGAGAGAGAGAGAGAGATAGAGCGTGTGAGAGAGAGAGAGACACACTGAGAGAGACAGATAGAGCGTGAGAGAGAGAGACTGGGAGAGAGAGACACTGAGAGAGAGAGAGAGAGAGAGAGAGAGACTGGGAGAGAGAGACACTGAGAGAGAGAGAGAGACTGGGAGAGAGAGAGACACTGAGAGAGAGAGAGAGAGACTGGAAGAGAGAGAGAGACTGGGAGAGAGAGAGACTGGGAGCGAGAGCGACAGAGAGAGAGAGATGATGTGCGTGGGAATGTACGCACACACACTGACTAAGGTAAAAAGCCAGGTAAGAAGTATTTTTCCTATAGGCTACTGGAAAAAAACGTATAGGCTATGTGTGTGTGGCTAGAAAACGCTGAACTTGTGTACGTTTTTGGCGTTTCTATTTTATTCAATGTAGACTTCCACCATTAAAGCTGCATTGATAGATTTTTTATCTACTTTATGAGTAGATATGGAAAAAAAATGAATGAATAGGATTGGGCATCGAGAACGGGTTCCAACTCGAATCCGCTTAAAAAACAAACGAAAAAAAACTACGATTCCAAAATTTGGTTTTGAATCTGATCATCGGCAGGTGCTTGCTCTGTTACACAATAAGCGGCGCTCTAAAGTGTGGCTTTATTTTATGTTAAATGGTCCCATGACATGGTGCTCTTTGGATGCTTTTATATAGACTTTAGTGGTCCTCTAATACTGTATCTGAAGTCTCTTTTATATAGACTTTAGTGGTCCCCTAATACTGTATCTGAAGACTCTTTTATATAGACCTTAGTGGTCCCCTAATACTGTATCTGAAGTCTCTTTTATATAGACTTTAGTGGTCCCCTAATACTGTATCTGAAGACTCTTTTATATAGACCTTAGTGGTCCCCTAATACTGTATCTGAAGTCTCTTTTATATAGACCTTAGTGGTCCCCTAATACTGTATCTGAAGTCTCTTTTATATAGACTTTAGTGGTCCCCTAATACTGTATCTGAAGACTCTTTTATATAGACCTTAGTGGTCCCCTAATACTGTATCTGAAGTCTCTTTTATATAGACTTTAGTGGTCCCCTAATACTGTATCTGAAGTCTCTTTTATATAGGCCTTAGTGGTCCCCTAATACTGTATCTGAAGTCTCTTTTATATAGACCTTAGTGGTCCCCTAATACTGTATCTGAAGTCTCTTTTATATAGACCTTAGTGGTCCCCTAATACTGTATCTGAAGTCTCTTTTATATAGACGTTAGTGGTCCCCTAATACTGTATCTGAAGTCTCTTTTATATAGACCTTAGTGGTCCCCTAATACTGTATCTGAAGTCTCTTTTATATAGACCTTAGTGGTCCCCTAATACTGTATCTGAAGTCTCTTTTATATAGACCTTAGTGGTCCCCTAATACTGTATCTGAAGTCTCTTTTATATAGACCTTAGTGGTCCCCTAATACTGTATCTGAAGTCTCTTTTATATAGACTTTAGTGGTCCCCTAATACTGTATCTGAAGACTCTTTTATATAGACCTTAGTGGTCCCCTAATACTGTATCTGAAGTCTCTTTTATATAGACTTTAGTGGTCCCCTAATACTGTATCTGAAGTCTCTTTTATATAGGCCTTAGTGGTCCCCTAATACTGTATCTGAAGTCTCTTTTATATAGACCTTAGTGGTCCCCTAATACTGTATCTGAAGTCTCTTTTATATAGACCTTAGTGGTCCCCCTAATACTGTATCTGAAGTCTCTTTTATATAGACCTTAGTGGTCCCCTAATACTGTATCTGAAGTCTCTTTTATATAGACCTTAGTGGTCCCCTAATACTGTATCTGAAGTCTCTTTTATATAGACCTTAGTGGTCCCCTAATACTGTATCTGAAGTCTCTTTTATATAGACCTTAGTGGTCCCCTAATACTGTATCTGAAGTCTCTTTTATATAGACCTTAGTGGTCCCCTAATACTGTATCTGAAGTCTCTTTTATATAGACCTTAGTGGTCCCCTAATACTGTATCTGAAGTCTCTTTTATATAGACCTTAGTGGTCCCCTAATACTGTATCTGAAGTCTCTTTTATATAGACCTTAGTGGTCCCCCTAATACTGTATCTGAAGTCTCTTTTATATAGACCTTAGTGGTCCCCTAATACTGTATCTGAAGTCTCTTTTATATAGACCTTAGTGGTCCCCTAATACTGTATCTGAAGTCTCTTTTATATAGACCTTAGTGGTCCCCTAATACTGTATCTGAAGTCTCTTTTATATAGACCTTAGTGGTCCCCTAATACTGTATCTGAAGTCTCTTTTATATAGACTTTAGTGGTCCCCTAATACTGTATCTGAAGTCTCTTTTATATAGACCTTAGTGGTCCCCCTAATACTGTATCTGAAGTCTCTTTTATATAGACCTTAGTGGTCCCCTAATACTGTATCTGAAGTCTCTTTTATATAGACCTTAGTGGTCCCCCTAATACTGTATCTGAAGTCTCTTTTATATAGACCTTAGTGGTCCCCTAATACTGTATCTGAAGTCTCTTTTATATAGACCTTAGTGGTCCCCTAATACTGTATCTGAAGTCTCTTTTATATAGACCTTAGTGGTCCCCTAATACTGTATCTGAAGTCTCTTTTATATAGACCTTAGTGGTCCCCTAATACTGTATCTGAAGTCTCTTTTATATAGACTTTAGTGGTCCCCTAATACTGTATCTGAAGACTCTTTTATATAGACCTTAGTGGTCCCCTAATACTGTATCTGAAGTCTCTTTTATATAGACTTTAGTGGTCCCCTAATACTGTATCTGAAGTCTCTTTTATATAGGCCTTAGTGGTCCCCTAATACTGTATCTGAAGTCTCTTTTATATAGACCTTAGTGGTCCCCTAATACTGTATCTGAAGTCTCTTTTATATAGACCTTAGTGGTCCCCTAATACTGTATCTGAAGTCTCTTTTATATAGACGTTAGTGGTCCCCTAATACTGTATCTGAAGTCTCTTTTATATAGACCTTAGTGGTCCCCTAATACTGTATCTGAAGTCTCTTTTATATAGACCTTAGTGGTCCCCTAATACTGTATCTGAAGTCTCTTTTATATAGACCTTAGTGGTCCCCTAATACTGTATCTGAAGTCTCTTTTATATAGACCTTAGTGGTCCCCCTAATACTGTATCTGAAGTCTCTTTTATATAGACCTTAGTGGTCCCCTAATACTGTATCTGAAGTCTCTTTTATATAGACCTTAGTGGTCCCCTAATTCTGTATCTGAAGTCTCTTTTATATAGACCTTAGTGGTCCCCTAATACTGTATCTGAAGTCTCTTTTATATAGACCTTAGTGGTCCCCTAATACTGTATCTGAAGTCTCTTTTATATAGACCTTAGTGGTCCCCCTAATACTGTATCTGAAGTCTCTTTTATATAGACCTTAGTGGTCCCCTAATACTGTATCTGAAGTCTCTTTTATATAGACCTTAGTGGTCCCCTAATACTGTATCTGAAGTCTCTTTTATATAGACCTTAGTTGTCCCCTAATACTGTATCTGAAGTCTCTTTTATATAGACTTTAGTGGTCCCCTAATACTGTATCTGAAGTCTCTTTTATATAGACCTTAGTGGTCCCCTAATACTGTATCTGAAGTCTCTTTCCCCAAATTCAGCCTTGGTGCAGAATTCCAGCCACTAGAGCCAGTCCCACAATGAGCTTTCCTTAGGATGTGCCATTTCTGTGTCTGTAGCTATTGAGGAGGAGAGAGGGGGGGCAAGGTAGAGGGTGGGGGTGTGGCCTTGACCAACTGCCACTTTGCTCGTTTGAAAGCCATGTCTCTCTCTCTCTCTCATGGGTGGGCCAAATTCTCTGGGCGGGCAAAGCAGAGAAAGGGGAGGTAACCAGATTCCAGATCGGCCCATCTGAGCTTTCATTTTCTCAAAAGGCAGAGCTGTATACCCAGGGCTCGGTTTACACCTATCACCATTTCTAGCCACTGCGGGACCATAGGCAGGCTGGGGGAACTCATATTAATGTTAAAAACCCTCATAAAGTGACATTTTCATGCCATGGGACCTTTAAAAACTGTAAATCGCCTTTGTATCAAAACAAAACTGCCTCACCCTTCAAAGAATCTAACCTAAATCGAAAGGAAGAATCAGAATTGGAATCAGAACTGTTCAAATGAAAACGATGCCCAACCCTAATGGTGAACATGTTAGCAAATCTAGCAGACACAAAGCAGCAACACTAGCATTCATTTGTTTTTGCGTTACTAGCCACCAGACCAATGAAGTCCAGTATTTACTCTAAATATTTAGCAAAATGATCACTATGGTGACCAGCTGACTTTGTGTGCCTGCTGTTTGGTAGTGGCTCAAAGTGCATACAGACATAGTGCACTTGGGACACACTTGTAGGCCATACAGCAGTGATGGCCCAGTGGTTATGGTAGTTGCTGAATGGTAAAATGCATAGATTGCTCAGGTTATCAGGGTTTGAGAATATTCCAAGTAAGTCTCCTATGAACACGTGTGTGAAGCAATGCTGAGAAAGTGCCGCTTTCTTGAATAAAATCGCAATGTGAGCATGTTTCGGATTACAATGTCTGTTTATCGTAGGTGCAGGTACAATTCTTACATATTTATTTGCTTTTATTTATATTTTGGGCAATTTAAAATTATTTTGAATTCACAACTAGTCAAATAATGTCAGGTACAAAACCACACTTAAAGTACTAAATATTTTACAAAATAGGGTAATATTTTGGTAGTCAAAAGTGGGGATAGACCGATTATCTGCCCTGGCCGATTATCGGGCCGTTTTTTGGTAGTTTGCAGATTCCCGCCCACAACACAATCTGACTCTCTTTTACTGTGTTGAAAGTTTCTCATTTATTAAAGCATTTAAACAAAGTTTTGTGTTGGAGTTTGTAACAATCCAAAATCTTAATTTTCATTTTTACTGTATATGCTGTATATACTGTATATCGGTTCCAAATATCGGTTATCAGGTTTATTAACTACTAATAATCGGTATCGGTATCAGCCTTGAAAAACTAGTATCGGTCAATCCCTAGTCAAACAGTACGCAACAATACATTAAAATCATTTCAGATGTGGCCGGTTAGCTCAGTTGGTAGAGTGGGCGCACACATGCAGAGGTTTATTCCTCGACGCGGAAGATCCAGGGTTCAAGCCCGACCTGTGAACGTTTTCTTGCACGTCTCCCCCCCCTCTCTCTTCCCTTTCATGTCTCAGCTTTCCTATCCAATAAAGGCAGAAATGCCAAAAAAAAAAAATATTTCAGACATTGATTGATTGATGGTTTGTAGCATGTTTTGGCTCAACAACTGAATTTCGACCAAACCATGTATTTGACATTAAAAGCTCATAAAAATAAAGTTAGTTAAAGCTATAGTGCGTATACGGAAGAGGATTAGGGCCACGATATTACGAATTCCACTATGGCCACGCCAAGACCCGCCCTTCAATAGCATTTATTGGCCAGGCATCCATGCTTACGCAAGGTAACGTAACCCCAAACGGCTATCCTAACCTTAACCACTCGAGGTCAAATGCCTAACCCCAACCAATCAAGCTGCTTCGTAGGGCGGATCTTGGTGTGGCCATAGTGGGATTCGTAATTTTGCATTAGGGCCACATGTGTCCGAATTCTGAGATCAAAACTGGAATTTTTTGTTGTTTGGTTAAGGTGAAGTAGACATGTGCCTTTCGCTGCCCTCTTCTGGGAATGCCTTTTATTGATATACCAACATGGCATCATGACTTTGTGTAAATATGTACGCCACTTTCATAAAGCCAAATGGCGTGTTATTGTACGCCATTTTCAGCTATCCACGTGTATGATACACGCTGTATACAGCTGATGTAAACATACCCACCACGTGGCCTGGCCACGTTGCGCGTTATCGCGAGAACGCAACGTAATATCGCGAGAACAACGTCACACGCCTCTTAACAAAAAAAAAAAACAGCAAAAAACGGCCGAAAAATCGCCACACGCGTGGCGCAAACCCGGCTCTCCCAGGTGAAAGTCCTGTGTTTTACCCATCCGCCACCCCAACACACCTCCTTACCCAATCCCCCGTTGGTTTATACTACTCGCTACGGCGGAAATTGACTCGCAATGTAGGCCAATGGCGGCCGATTTGCGTTGATATACAACGCTAAAATGCGATTATGCGTCTTGTTAACACGGCAAAACGGAAAATTGGCGTTTCATACATACGCCAATTCATGAGATCAGTCTGGATATACAGTGCAGCAGCCTGTACTTGAAGGAAATTGTGTACTGCATTGCATACACCATGAATAAGTATAATAATATAAAGTTATGTTTGTGAAGCTGTATTGGCTGTCTTATAACTGTAGTGTAGGCTGGTGAATAGAAGAACGCCGGAATGTTCAACAAGTGTCGTTTACTTCAACAGGAAGCATTACATTATTACAACAGTTCTTAATAACAAGCATGGTAGCAAAGCACGGCACATTCAGTAGTCGCCATCTTCTTCTCTAACTCTCTGTGCTCAGGGTCTCAACTAATACCTGCTTTACAACAGTGCCGCTTAGTGGTAGAACACAGCAGACATATAAAGATAGAACACAACAATAACTTTAGTTGTTTTGGACTAATCCCACTCACACAAAACCCTGCGGGCAGCAGCCAAACACTGATGCCTTCCAGGCCAACTACATCTCCTACGAATGATAGCAGTAATAATGTCATCATTCTAAAATATGTCACTATCTCAGCCAAAAGACAACATGAATAAACATTGTCCTGATGAATTTTGGTCTAAAAATAAGAGTTGGAACTATTACTGCAGCAAATCACACATCAAGCCAGGACAGATTAGGTGTAGTATTTTCTTTGGCTGCACAATAGTAGTTAGGTCATATGGATTGATTTCACTTGCGCCTGCGCTTGTATATGTAGTCTACTCACTCACTGCATTATCGGTGTCTACAAAACGAGAGATAGAGTTCACAGTGTGGCCGCCATTTCTGATGTTTTCTGTGTACCGATTTATGTTGAACAGAAGAACTTTAGGATAATGCATAATTCTTTATCCTGGCCAAATGGGTTTCTTGATTGTTGGGCCTGAGGTTTCATATAAATAGCACTGGACACTTTCCAGCAAGAATGGAAAAAGTGGTCAGGGCTCTAGGCAACTGGTTTCATTGTGCCTTTTTAACCCTTGGGAGCATGGAGCTTAGACTGATAAAATAAAAGAAAGAGAGAGAGAGAGAGAGAGAGAGAAAGAAGGCAAGAGCTGTGACTAAGAGTTGCCCAACATATTTTGAAGAAAAATAATACACATTTATGGGAAAAGGAAACTATAGTAATAATCCACACATGAAGGAGATCATGGAGATCCTAGAGCTGCCCATGGAACCTGGCCTGTCTAACTTGCAAAGCGAGCTCAGACTTGGCATGGAATTACTAAACAAGATGAATTCCCAAGAAGAAGAAGAAAAAAAAAGAAAACGCAAGGGGAAGAAGGAGGGGAGGGGTGGGGTGGGGGGGCAACAAATTAAATCCAGTTAAATTGTTTTTCCATAGCCAGTGGGCTTGGCAAAGGACTCTCACACACGCACAAGATGTACGATAAGTTGTTGAGAAGACAAACCAGAAACAGTGTGGCTTTAGAGAATGCCCGGAATTTAACCCACTTTCCCATGTCTGAGGGACACCACGCCCACTGCCCTGCCCCGCAGCTCAGGGGTGTCCACACAAACGGCCCTGTTGGTTTGATACCCAGGTGATTCCATAAACAGGCGAACCTTGAACATCTGCCCCACTCAACACTCCCTGTTCTCACCCCGTTACAGCTGTAATCAATTGCGGCCCTCTCAGATGTTTGGTACAGTACATCAATAATCCAAGGCCCCGCAGTCTCCTTTAAAGCCTGTCTGCCGCTGGGGGATCACAATGCAGTCATTGCAGTGGGAGAGCTGCAGTGATTTGAAGCAGTACCGAGGCTAGCTAGCTAGCAGACACATTTGGGTCATGTCTTCTCTCTCTCTGAGAGAGCTCCCAGGTCCATGCTACAGCAGCTCCTCTCTGTCTCCTGCTGCTCTCCACCACAACATGGAGAAACCTCAGCTCAGTACCATGGAAGGGAGGGAGAGAGAGAGAGGGGGTGGGGGGATATGGTATGGTTGGCCAGGAATAACTTGCTGAACTAAAAAAGAAAAAAAAAAGAAAAAAAAGAAAGAAAAAGAGGGCTAAAGTTGGGACAGTATAGACGGGCCAGGTGGTGATGCTGAAAGGAGAAATAAGGCCAAGCACCCCTGCTTTTTGCATCACATAAAACAAGCAGAAATAATGCAGTGGAAAAACACACACAAAACAGCATGGATCACTTGGTTCTCTTGACATCTTTATAAAATGTACATTCAGATCTGTTAAGTGACAGCAGGACAGCGCAAATCAAAATATTAATAAATAGTAGATGTATATGCCAGTGTCCACTGATGGCGAAGCACAGATGGCCCCTCTCCACAGACAGGGGTGTGCACAGACATTTTGGGGGGGAAGGGTCTCAAGTGGAAAATGGGCACTTCTTATAATTATTTAAAAACTTTATTTTAAACAAAACTTTAAATATATTAACACAACTCCGACTTCCTTATCAATTTATTTCAATCGTAACTTAACTAATCTTCCCGACCGGTTATTATGTAAATTAGTTTGACAGGAAAGCTGTGCGCAAACAGGAATATATATATTAGTTTATTTGAAAAAACTTCCCAGAAAAAGGGCAGGCGGTCAAAACCCATTTTATCTCTGTGCGTGCCTGTCCACAGAGGGCAAAGTACATGTAATTGACACTTGTCCTCACTAAGGCGTTTGAGAGACATTCATTTTTTTTTTTTTTTAAGGTCCAACTGAAATCACAATCAGTCATCTGCTTTTGCAGTTAAAGATCACATGGAAGTCAGCTGTTTACTGAATATGACTTGTAAATCCCACTGCCCAGTATGCATTGCGGGTTGTGACCCAGGTAGGGCTGGATACCTTTGATACTTTTTTGGGCACAGACCAAATTGCCTCCTTAGTATCAAGTATTGGAGTAAGTCTCATCAGCGTCAGTGAGCCAATAAGCATGCAGCATGCTTGTACCAAGATCTTGTGATTGGCTGTCTAGCGTTAAACGTCGTAGAGGCATGCAGGAAAAACTCTACGTTGCACAAAGGGACAGGGCTCGTGTGTGTGTGTGTGTCTGTGTTGTATTTTGAGAGGCTGGACTACAGTATATGTCACACAGGTGTAAATGAGCTGGAAAAAAAGATTTGTACCATAATGTGTAATGTGATTTATTTTTGTTAAAATGGATTTTATAAAACTTAAAAAGGTACCATTCAGGAATCGATATTGAAGTAACGATATCAGCAAAGTAAATGTTTTGAATGATACCCAGCCCTAGACCCAGGTCATATGTGAATTGTCATAGTCTACATCCACGATGTTTGATCGGTAACGGTGTTTAGCGCCGCCCAAGACGATTGTGATTTGGTTTAAAGAAATGCCAATAACCAGAGCACGTTTTTCTCCCATCCCGGAATGCTGTGTGGACTAGCCAGACCCTCCTCCACAGCGCTGTGGAGGAAGGTCTGGCTATGCGAGACTAGAATGGTCATGAGCAGGGCCCAGTTTCAGGAAGGAGGTTTACCAAACTCGGAGTCTAACCCTGAACTCTGAGTTGATTTACCCTGAGAAGGAAACTCAGAGTTTTCGGTTCCAGAACAGCTGATTTGAGTTGGTACAATCAACTCAGAGTAGGTTCACTCAGAGTAAAGCGCGTGCACCACCACCATAAAAAGGCAGCATGAATGGAGCCATGGTACTACGATTCACCATGTTAACAACCACAAACAAACGCTACCAAGCCACGGCCGAGCAACGTGCAGTGTAGTGTAGTTACATTTTTAGAGAGGTGCGCGTCAGGCTACGGCGTAGGGTCCGGCATAGACACAGAGGGGTCTGCAGGGGTACACCGTCGATTTTACGCACGACTATAAAATGACCTTAAGGATCACACCATTTAGCAACTAAACCGCCCAATGTTGACATTGGCAGGTACGTTTTAAACATACCTGTGTGTTCAGCTAACTAGTTAATCAGCCATCTAACCTGCCTGATGTTAGCAGGGCCCTTTTTCCCCGCTGGATGTTTGTTTGTTAGCTGATTTAACACACTTAGGTGCAGGTAAGGTATGTGTTCATTCTTGAAGGAGGAAAAAGAGACATTCGCTAGAGAGCTAACGTGGGTTGCTTTTTTGAAGTGTTTTGTTGCTGTCTAGCTATAAAATATAAATTTCTCCCTTTTGCAGATTGATTTTATTTTCCTCAAATGACAGCACAGGGCATATAATTCACAGAGCAGACCTGTGGCAAATTCAGTTGGACCTTAAAACATACAGTCTATTTATACAGGTACAATAACCTTTTAAGACAGACTTTACACATGTATTTACCAATCATGAGGTGTCATTGCAAGGCCACCACTGATGTTCTTCTACTGATATCACTGTCTTGATGTACTTACTTACGTGCCTATATATATATATATATATATATATATATATATATATATATATATATATATATATATATATATATATATATATATATATATATATATATAGGTGAGGATATATATGTGAGGATCTACTGTAAATCTGGAGGAGAGAAGCCAAGGACACCGGCAAGGGGGGGGATCATGCTCTGCGACAGGCCAAGAGAATCCTGCTGATTTCCAAAAGGAAGGAGCACAGTCCACGGTCAGCTGTAAGAGTCACTGAGGATTAAGGCCTTCCTGTGGAAACTGGGCTCACCGTTATGTCCCCGGTTTGACATCTGCACAAGAGAAAACAGAGCACAATAGTTTTGGTCTCAGGCTCTTCTCATTTGTACTATCATTCATTAATAATCGCCTGGGTAAAGTATTAAAGGTCCCCATATTGCAAAAAGTGAGATTTTAATGATTTTTTTGATTATGAGGTAGTCTAGGTGCTATAGGGCTACAGGTTAACTAATAATTTTTTTGGCAGTCGATTAATCTGTTAATTTTTTTCCCCGATTAGTCAACGATTCTTTTGCAGACTGATCTCAAAGTGGTGTTTGTATGACACGCCAATTCGTATGCCATTTTGGCGTGTTATCAAGCCGCATAATCGCTTTTTAGCGTGTTTATGAACGCCGTTTGGCCTCCATTGACCTACATTACCTGTGAATTTGCACTGTAGCGAGTAGTATGAAAGGACGGAAGTCGGTGGAGAGGAGGTTGGTTAGGGTGGTGGATGGGTAAAACACAGGACTATCACCCAGAGGCGTTATCAACATTTTTTTTTTTTTTTTTTTTTTAAGCCTTCCCCAATGTTTCTTTCCTAAACCCAACCATTTATTGTTTTCCCAAGCGTGTGACGTTGGTCACAGTCGTATTTTTGTCGGTTTTTGTGTTACTAAAGCCTTTCCCAATGTTCTTTTCCTAAACAGAACCTTTATTTTATTTAGTTTTTTACACGGGTGTGACGTTGTTCTCGCGATAGCACGGCACGTTCTCACAATAACACGCAATGTAGGGGCAGCATGGTGCCCCAGTGGTTAGCACTCACAGTTCTCCGGGCAGTGCCCTTGATCAAGGCACTGGCTCAGGTCTGGAGTTGGTCCCCGGGCGCTGTCATTGGCTGCCCACTGCTCCCTTGAGGGATGGGTTAAATGCAGAGAATGAATTACGCTACATGTAAGCTTGATAGCTTAATCAAATGTATTTGTGACATTAACACTGGTGGTTACAATCAAAATAAAATTAATGAATTAAATAAAACACTAAAGTGCAAATGTAGTGCTCTCCAATGTTTGGTCATGCGCCAGCCACAAGACGTTGGAATAGAATTTCATTGGTCCTTTTATATGACAACTTGTAAAACAACGTAGCTAATAGTGAAGAAATGTAACAAAGTATTATTATTGTCAATTTCTGTTTACACTGAATTAGCAACATCTATGTAATTAGACTTCCGTGGAAAGGGGGTATCTAACTATCTAACAGCCAGTGTGGGAAATATTGAGTGATGCGGGAGCAGATGAGTTCATGACACTCACACAAGCACTATTTGTTTTTACGAGGTAAGATTTATATATTTAGCAGCCTATATGGATTTATTTTTATTTTTCCCTCTCTTTGCGTCTCTAACGTAACCTCTCTCTCACCCAAGCGGTACCGCAGCATGTGGCAAATGTTGCGGTCGATTTTGTGACGAGACCAAATACTACAACACTGCTCCGCCGACCGCAAGTGCAGGCAAGCAGGGTGTTAAGACCGTAAACAAAGAGAGGAGGGCTAACGTTAGGCTAAAGCTTGCTAACATTAGCCACCATGAGCTACTGGTCATACAAAACTAAGTAAATAAATAAAAAGGAGCTAAACATTACCCCCAAAATTTCAGTCTGCATTCATTGATTTTTTTGACCACTTGAGGGCAGCTCAACAAGCTCAAAACACACCATCAACATCGTATAACCTTGTTATGACGAACATGTTAGCAAACAGTTGCAGTAGCACACCTATTTACACATCCAGCAGATAAGGAACAACATAAGCACTCATTTGGAGCATAATTTTGGACCCCTTAGGAATGCAAATCCAGTAATCACTCTCCTTTCATTTCTGTTTCTGTGAGTTGTATTAAACCCAAACAACTGGCTGAAAGACGCTTACATACTAAAAATATTGAACAGTGCAGCTTTAAAGAAAAATTGCCCTCATCCAGATACAAATTCTGTGATATGAAGTGGTCCAATGGGAAATCTGCTTTCTATTTTTGTCAGCATATTTTAACAAACAAACAATGCGACTGTGGGGTTTATTAAATAGAAAAAGGCACAACCTTGAGCAGCCATATAAAAATGTTAAAATGGAAGTTACATGTACTCTCTAAATATATCTCTGACAGGTCCTTAATAGTTGATTTCCAAACAACTGGAAAAAGCATTTGACAATGTGGGCCAGAAATTGTTCACAGCAGCCTGCTGGGCAGCAGAAACCTTCCTGTAAGCTGTTTATATCAACATCAGAACATTGCAGCCAGGAAGGAAGGAAGACCAGAGACGATAGTGGAGGACTGTCACAAATTACTCATTCGGGGGAAAGAGCACACTGCTCATGTTTAAGTCATGCAAAGCAAACCTCGGGAACACCAATTCTCTCTTTAAAATATGCAGCCGCAGAGCCATGCAAGCCCCTTGTCTGACAACTCTCTTATATCCAAATGTCCCTCTCCCACCTCTCCTTCCAGCATAGCGCACACATTTCCAAAAGTGCTGTGTGTGCACTCCCCTGCTGACATGAAAATCCAAATAACTCTCTTGACTTCTCAGACTCCCCCTCCCTTTCTCCGATCTCCCTCGATCTGGCTCTCTGTCAGACAAAAAGGTCTTATGTAATGAGGTGCTGAAGCCTCTATGTCTTACCCAACATGCACTTGGGGATTACAGTGCATGGGCCCCCTGCAGTAGAAGAGTCTGAGATGGGACTATAGGTGTGTGTGTGTAGAGAACAGACAAAACTGTACCAAACAAGACAAAAATAATACAACTAGTGTTGCACAATATATCGTTTTTTGATCGTCATCACGATATCAACTTGCGCCATAAACACATCGCAAAAGACAGATTTTTTGTGTGAAAACTACACTTTAAAATGTAACGGTCATTCTTTTTTTAGTGGTGCCTTATATATTAAATTCAATGTTCATTTTGTTTAAAAAACGAATGTTGTTCAAATTCAACAAGCAATTTGCTGTATTTCAGCAGAACACTGAAAGCAGCAGAAAAGCAGAGCTGAGTACACTAACATCTGTTTATTTATCGCACTTAATATCGTTATCGCGACAATCAACAACGTTATCGCATATTTTCCTCATATCGTGCAGCCCTAAAATGCAATGGTGAATTTTCAATGTTCATACTGGTGTCGGACAGTGTGTGTGCACAGAGGAATGGGCAGTATGGCTGCTGTTAAAGTGGCAGTTTAACAGCGTATCCTCATAATGAGTGTGCCTGCCAGAGAGTTCACACAGGGAGAGGAGCTGTGCCACAGGAGCCAGCAGCAGCCTCAGCAGCAGCCTCAGCAGGGACGGCAGAAGGAACACGGAGGGAGCTGACTCAATGCCTCCACGTCTCCATTCTCCCAGAACTCCTCTGTTTTTGCACTAGTAAACAAATAATGAAGGCAAATAAGAGCAACCCCAACCCCTCCTCATCCCCCGGCAGTATGAGCCACAGAATGAGAAACAAACAGGTCTGTCTCTCGTGAGCATTGCTGAGTTTCACTGCGATGTCAAAAATATCAAAGAAAGCAGGCACAGACAGGAAGAGGAGACGTGGAAAAAACCAAGATGCTGATGTGAATGTGAACCATACTGCTTTTCTCCTCTCACTGTACATATAAAGCTGCCTTATTGTACACTAACAGAATACATGGGAGTAGGGTTGCAAAATTACAGGAATATTCAAGGTGGAAATGTTTCATGGTAATTAACGGGAAATAACAGGAATAAAATGGAAATATATTTTTGTTTTGCTCCGGCTGTATTTACCATGTAATATGCAGATGTAAACAAAACTTATACCATATCATAAGCATAAGACATAATCCATTCATTTGCCAAATAAATCCATGAATTTGTCAAATACATACAGTATAATGCAGTAAAACAGTGTGAAATGTGTCATGTGGTGAGTTAGCCAGCTAGCAAGTCAACTAATGGGAAAAGGTACAAGCTTGAGAATACACTGTGCATGCAGAGGGTTGCCATTTAATTACTATTTAATGGGATACTGGCAAATGGCAAAATCTGTACATGTGATGGAAGAGTGCAGCTTAAAGGGTAACTACGTTTTCTTTTTCAACCTGGATCCTATTTTCCTATGTTTTTGTGTCTAAGTGACTGATGGGAACAACAATCTTTGACATTGGTCCAGTATTAAAGGTATAGTGGAGGATTTTCTTTTTCCGGGTGGATCATCAAGACTATTGGTCCTCCTAGTTGTCAATCATTCTGGTGATATGTTTACGTAAGGCCGTCGTACGTGCACGTCCCTAGCTTTCAGGTGTGTATGTGTGGTGAGCTTGAGCTACGGCTTCAGCCATTCATTGAAGCATTGAAGCTTTTGGGAGAATATTTCACACGCTGGTGTGCGCTAAAAGCACAGGTTGGGCTTCCCACTGATGCCTCAGTCGTGAAGTTTCTACTCCACAGGTAAAGTTTGGCATGCTATTTGGAGAAATCCATTTAAAATCACTGCTAGTAAAAGTTGATGTAAGCTATGATTAGCGATGCTAGCCCTGGCACAAGTCACGCACCGCGCACACACGGTAAACATCTCAATTTGTGAAAAAGTGCAAATCTTCTTTTGGAAAGTAGGCTTGTATGAGCCATGCCGACAGCAACTTGTAAACAGTGCACTCTCGTGCACACGTTTAATAGGCGTTCCCTCTCGGGAGCAGGCAGAGTGTTGCGCATGTGCATTTTTTCAAAAAGTACAGAGGGCGGTTCTTTTGTAAAATTCGGGAAAATCCTCCACTATACCTTTAAGTAAGATCGCTGGAGTCGGCAGCGGCGGAACAAGCTACAATGTAAGTTAATAAGGCAAATGTCCAGCTGGTATTTACCTTCACAAAAGTGCTCGTTTTGCCACTGACATGCTCAGATTAATATTCTAAGTGTCTGACAACATTATGGAAAGGATCCCTTCAGAGTTTACGTTTACGTTTATTTCACACGTCATCAATGTATCATTTAACACAATTTCATAAAGTACAATGATCATATACAAAGCGCGTGAAATGGGGAACCCCAAATAAGCTACTAAAAGCTTTTCGGAGGGGCAGGGCTCCACACTAACTTTTTGCCTTGGTTGCACTGGTGCGCCTAACTTTTTTTATTTAGGTGCACCAGCACAAAATTTAGGTGCACCCAAATTTTTCCTCGCATCGCCGTAACGCTGAATGGCAATACACGATATATAGCTCTGTATTTTTTTACAAAGTGGGCTAAATGTTAAGTTTTAAGTCAAAGCCACTTTTCACAAGCTCTTTTATTAAAACAGATTGTGATTAAAATTAAATGCAAAGACAGGGTTTCCTTTACCAGTTTGAAAACATACAGCTGCAACACATGTAAATGAAAGTTATCTGAAATAAATAGCCTAGGATATATAAAAAAATATATATATATAAAAAAAATATATATATAAAAAATATATATATATATAAAAAAAAATATATATATATATATATATATATTTTTTTTTATATATATATATCTCATAAGCTTTCAACAACAATAACAGACTGATTAAAAGAGAAAGAGGACGCCCGGATGGCTCAGTTGGTAAACATAGAGGTTTGACTCCGACCTGCGGCCCTTTCCTACATGTCATCCCCCCCCCCTCCCCCTTTCATGTCTTCAGCTTTCCTATCAAAATAAACGCCGAAATCTTTAGAAAAAAAAAAAGAACGACCGAAAGCCCGAAGGAGTGCGATGTACTGTAACATAGCTAGGCTACTCAGAGAGTGACGGCTGACTCATTAGCGCCGTTACACCCGTCTTGTGTGAAATGTCTGTATCGTCACTGCGCTGCATTTTTATGAACTATGATCCAGCAGGCTCCGTCTTACACGCTATTACTCAACCAACTGAAGTTATTGCATTTAATAACTTCTAATGTGCAGTAACAGAGAGTTACCAGCGGAAACACTGGTACCAACACAGGTTTACCTCTCATACTATAAGAATATACAGCTGTGTTAATAACAATTAAAACTGTAGACAAATGTTGGGAGTTTGGACCAGCGGCGCTGTGTCTCTCCATGTTGCAGGTGAGCCGGCCGGTGTGTGAGTGAATGGGGGCGGGGCTGCGCGGAGGAGAGATCCAGACACAGGCACGGCTTTCCAGAAGGAATGGGTCATGTAACGCAACATTAAACCATATCGATAGAAACGACATCGCTTCGTTCGTGGAGAGGCAGCGGTTGCGAGGACGTTAGGTGCACCGGTGCGACCTAGGAAAAATCTTAGTCGCACCCTTTCAAATTTTGGTCGCATTTGCGACCAAATTGGTCGCACTCTCGAGCCCTGCGGAGGGGGCCCAATAACAATAAACAACAACAAAAAAGTTACAAACCAAAAACTCAATTTACCAAAATACAAAATAATAAATACAACAAAATACAAACATACTTAAACTAACAAACAAATACTACAAACAATCAACGAACAATCCCAGCACAAACTAAAACAGTTAAAAAGTAATTAGCAATCATACATTATGAGCAATTTTTCCTTTAGGCTTTTCTTGAAGATGGAGATAGAATACGACAAGTTTTCCTCAAGCTCGTTCCAAATCTGCTGTCCCCTACAAACTATACTCAGGCTCGTACACTTTAACCGTTGTTTTTTGCCAGTAATTTGATATTTTTTCCTTGTGTCATAAGTGTGCAGTGGACGATTTATTGGAATAAGTTCACATAAACGATAATTTAACCTATGGATAACCTGGAATATCATGCAGGCATTCTGATAGACTGATTATATTCAGTAAGCCTTAATATGCCAAGACGACGAAATAGAGGACGAGTGGGGATGTTAGGCTCAGAACACGTTAATGCCCGTATGATTTTTTTCTGTACAATCTGTAAGTTTTTCAAGTGGCTATGAAAAGTATTACACCATATGACATTACAATAGTTTAAATGAGGCTCAAATAACGTTTTATATAAGGTGAGAAGTGCTGAGTGCGGGAGAAAATGTCTTAACTTAAAAAATAACCCAACATAAATAGATAATTTTTTTGTTAGATGATCAATATGACATTTGAAATTTAAACATTCATCAATATAAACACCAAGGAATTTAGTGTTTTTTACTCTATCAATAATTTGGTCATTTATTTTAAGACAAACATGCCTATTTTTCATTGCATTTTTGTTGGAATGAAACACAATGTAGTTTGTCTTTTTGATGTTAAGAGATAGTTTATTACACCGAAACCAAGTTTCTACATTTCTTAACTCTCTATTTACTATTTCTTGTAGTTCATCTGGACTCTTATGTGACATAAATAGATTTGTATCGTCAGCAAATAAGACTTTGTGTAAAATCATGGTAGAATTTTCAAAGTCATTAATATATAATATAAATAGAAGAGGGCCCAAAATGGATCCCTGGGGGACTCCAAATTTGATGGGTTTGCTTACAGAAATTTGTTCATTAATATTTACATATTGTTGTCTGCCAAATAAATAACTTGTAAACCAGCTAAGTGCTACTCCTCTGATTCCATAATGATGTAATTTATTCAATAAGATATCAAAATCAATAGTATCAAATGCCTTAGATAAATCTAAAAATATGCCTATACCACAGTCACCTTTATCAATGGCATCATTAATCTTTTCAATCAAATCTAGCACAGCCATACATGCAGTACTTCTTTTCCTAAAACCATATTGGGATGAAGCAATGATATATAATTTATTGAGATAGCCATTTAACCTATTGTACACTACTCTCTCTAAAACCTTAGAGATTGTAGGCAAGATTGATATAGGACGATAATTGGTCATATCATTTTTATCCCCAGATTTAAATATATGTATAATTCTTGCAATTTTTGCCCTTTTCGGCACAATTCCAGATAGAATTGATAGATTGATACAGTAAGTAAGTGGCTCCATGATATCAAGTGCAATGGCTTTCAGCATTTTACTACAGATTTCATCCTCACCAGCCGTGTATGTGCTTCGCAAGTTTGAGATGATTTTATAGACTTCGTGGCAATCAGTAGGCTTCATAAAAAAGGAATTGACATAATTGCCCGACAAATAATGGTTAAAAGAAATACCTTGAGGTTGGTTTATTTTGTTAGAGAGTTTTTCCCCAATGGAGACAAAATAATTATTAAAATTATTTGCTAAATCAATGTCATTTATAAAGTTATTACCTAAATGTGAGTGTATGTCCGCAGTATTTGGAAGCACGGTGCAGTTTTGGCCCTTGTTAAGGACTTTATTTAACACTTTCCACGACTTCTTAGAGTCACCCTGTGATGCTTGTATAAGATATGTAAAATGGTTACTTTTACTTTTCCTTATTATATGTGTAAGTTTATTCCTATAATTAGTATATATATCCTTATTCATAGCACTTGGATTTTTTAAGAAACATTTATAAAGTTTATTTTTATGTGTGATAGATTTTAAAATACCCTCTGTAAGCCAAGGGTTATGACCAGTGGCACTGCAGACAGCATTCTTCTCTGGAATAGTACAACAAATCGAATTTGTGATCTCATTTAATAAGTTGTCATATGCAGTGTCAGGATCACTGCAGTCATAGACTGTGTCCCACATTTTGGCCTGTAAGCTTTCACTCAGTTGTTGCAAGGTTCTTTCGTTTAGTACTTTAATTTTTGTTTTTTGTCGTAGTAATTTAGTCTTACTAGCCAAATCTAGAAATAATACAATAGGAAAATGATCAGTAATGTCAAATAACACAACTCCAGATTCTAGCCTAGTATTTCGAATGTTTGTGATGATATTGTCAATAGTTGACCTAGTAGAAGGTGTTACTCTGGTAAAATGATTTATGGTACAAAAAAATGATGATGAATGTAAAGTATTAAGAAAATCACTTTTGGCAGCATCATCTTTGGAGACATCAATATTAAAGTCCCCTAAGAGGACACAGTCTATGTTTTTCCTATTTATAGAATATAAAGTGTCCTCCAATTTGACCTTGAAAGTATCCAGGTCAGAGTCAGGGGGTCGATAAATAACTCCTACTATAAGCTTTTTTCCATTTGTAAAATTTATCTCAATAAAAAGTGAATCAGAATGGTTTTCATCTAAGAAAATGTCATCACAAACATTCATATGATATCTAGAGTGCACATATAAACAAACACCACCTCCAGTGCGGCCAGGCCTGTTTTTAAAAACTAGCTTATAGCCATCGAGGTTAAGAATATCAGTGAAAGTCCTGTCATTAATCCAAGTTTCACTGCAACCAATAACATCAAAGCTATAGTCAGAGTTTGAAAGTAAAGTAACTAACTCTTCATGATGTTTCCATAAACTTCTAATGTTAAGTTGCAAAAATGAATAGTTAGTTATATCATTTAAGCTTTTTAATTGTTCAGGAATGTAGTATTTACAATTTAGATTCTTATCTATATCAATACAGTGTTTTACATCCTCTCCATCATAATTCAAGTCATTGAAGGCCATATAGGAAAATAGTATCATATTTAAAATGATTGACCAAAAAGTTTGCTGGGATCACATAAAAATAACATATACACATAAACCCATCCATACATACACGCATGCTTACAGGAATAACGTTAACACCCGCCTATTATCAATAGAAAGTAAATTTAAATTTACTCCCTCTTTCATTCGCTCTACACCCACAACATGTTGAGAGCTTGTAAAGAAAATAAAAGAAAAAACCAAAAACAGTAATGTAATAATCTTAAAATATATAACTGTAAATATAATAGAATATGTAAACGCAGAATTACAAAAATACTCTACCTTTTTTCACAAAATACATTCAAATAATTAATTAAAGATACCATAACATATATTGAGGGAAGAGTAAATGAACTCGGGAAAAGTAACACACATCAAAGCTACAAAAAAAATAAAATAAAAGAAGAGAAGAAAAAAAAAAAAAAAAGGTTAACCAAGGCAGTGTGTTAGTCTGGACAGAACACTAACCAGTCAGGTACAATCATGCAACACGTTTGGAGAATAACGTTAGTCTAACGGACGGACGCTATATATTCTTTTGCTTCTGCAACTGATGAGAGACCTTTCCTACCTCCTTCCTTAGGTTTAATGGTAAGCCTGGCAGGAAACAGCAGGGCTGGCTTAAGTCCGAGTTTATACAGTTCAGTCATTACCTCACGGTACTGATGTCGTTGATCCAAAACCTCCGGAGGATAGTCCTCATAGATGAAGATCAAATTGTCCCGGTACTTCAACTTTCCTCTCATGGATCGTGCTTTGCGGATTATTTTATCCCTGACCTGAAATTTGTGAAGGTGGGTGATGACCGGTCTCGGCCTCGGCTGCTGGTCCGGCTGTGGTTTCCTAGCGTAGGTCCGGTGAGCTCTGTCACACTCCGGCGGAGAGTCCAGAATCCCATTGCCGAAAACCTCAAACAGCATCGCCGAAAAGAAGGTAGTTGGATTATGTCAGAGATGGGGACTCGAGTTTGAGACTCGGACTCGAGTGCGACTTAAGTCGCACACACAGTGACTTCAGACTCGACTTGAGACTCGTCCTCGAAAGACTTCAGACTCGACTCGGACTCGAGCTGCGGGACTCGTGAACAATGTTGATTTTTAGGAAACGTCTGACGAGCTACGTAACACGTACGTATTGCTGGCTGGAGGACAACAAACAAACATGTCAAATTCACCGGCCGCTGCTGTGCCATTCATCCTAAATTTTGCTTTTAAAAACTTTAAACAAGACGGCCGAAAACAAAAGAAGCGCTCAATGCAAAATATGCGGTATCACGATAAAAGATTCTGGCTCAACCACATCTAATTTTATCAGGCATCTGAAAACGCACACTGATAGGTGAGTAAACATGTTTAGCTCAGCATTGACCATCTACCGTTAGCTTGCTTCTTGCTTTAGCTACGACCTAACGTTACGGGAGGTTAACTCCGACTGTCTTCCTTATCAAATAAAATGAGCGTTTGTTTAATTGCCAAACTTGTGGTGGTCGATTAACGTTACGTTAATCATTTAGGTGCCGCTGTCTGCCATCACGTTAATTATTAACGTCGTCTGCAAACTGGTTACAGGATTATTGTTGATCATATAACGTTACAGTTTCATTTAGTCATAACGTTACATGGTTTGAGAGTCTGGGATGTGTTGACTTACAGTAGTTTATAAGGTATGATCAGTTGCATAGGCAGTGCACATTACATGGATCTGCCACTAAGTAAATAACAAATAATTGAGGATTCTCTATCATAAGGAAGTGCACTGTAGTGTGTTAAAAATTTCATTTGGTTGCAATAGTGTTTTGCATTTAGCTACACTGTGATGTTTTGCAGTTTTGAACTAAATAGGAGTATGTCAATTTTAGTGTTGTGAGTTATAATATTTTTTATATTTAGTCTTATGGCCCCACAGAGCCAGCACAATAGGAGCCAAGGCCTCTCATTATAATTCATCAACAGACAGGGAGTCCTTTTTCTTCAGAGCCTCAATTTTTGGTCTGTACTGTACTGTATGTTACTTAAAGTACAGATATTAACTTAAAAGTAAAGCATTCTTTGTTTTTATCATGTTGCAATAGTCTGTTTACACTGATTATAAACCAAAATCAAAGCTGATACTGTATGCTGATAGATAAAGGAGTCATAATACCATATTGCATGCTTTGAATTTCTTATATATAGCTATGCAGTGTTCTAAGCAGCCTGGATGGGTCGCTGTACGTGATGCAACACTTATTATAACAACAAGAGACTTGAGACTTGACTTGGACTCTAGCTCAGAGACTTGAGACTTGACTTGGACTCTAGCTCAGAGACTTGAGACTTGACTTGGACTCTAGCTCAAAGACTTGAGACTTGACTTGGACTCTAGCTCAGAGACTTGTGAGCATCTCTGGATTATGTCTCTCTATTAATTCCGGTAAGCCAAGCACTCTGATATTGTTGCGCCGGCAACGGGATTCCAAATCAATAACTTTACCAACTAGTTTAGCATTGCTATCAGTTAGCTTAGCACATGCTGTTTCCAGGGCTACTAGGCGTTCGTCCTGCATGTTAGCATTTAATTCAAGCTCCCTGATCTTCACAGCATGATCAGACACCGTAGTTTGTATGCAATCAAGCTCGAGTTTCGCCATGGTGGCATTTAAGTCAGCAGTGAGGGTTTTTCGGTTCTCTAATAAGGTAGCTATAGATGCCAATGTCAGGACTTCTCCGTCGTCTGGGCTTGTAGCTCCCTGATCAATTCTGCCTTTTGCAGCTTTCGGAGGCATGATTTAGCACGATGGTGCGGTTTCTTCCGTTTTAGAGTAGTTATAGTAGAGATACTTGGTTAAAGAAGTTAAAGCAACATAAGTTGTGGGAGCATGGCTCAGCGTGTCTCAACGTGTCCGTATAGCTACGTCATCACGTAAGGGGATAACAGACATAGACCTTTAAAACCTCGTTGAGACCTTTCTGTTTAACCAGAAACAGCTCTGAGGTCTAGCGCTAAACCCACCAGACTCCATTTAAAAAAGCAATACTTTTAGGGTGTATAGAGCCAACATATTTTCACATGTAAACGGTGATTTTATTTCAACAAAAACTAGAGTTGTGATGGTTGGAAAAGTGGAAAGACGACCCAAAACGGCTTTAATAGTTTTATTTTGTTTTGGTCAAAGTGTATCTTACGATGCTAAAATGACGGTTTATTTTACATGAAGTCTGGTGGCGTAAGCGAACGCAATTTTGCGGATGTTTTTTTTAAAAAAAGGATCTTACTCTTTAAGAGGAAGGTCAACCTCCTTAGAAATCCTTTCCATAATGTTGTCAGACACTTAGAATATTAATCTGAGCCTGTCAATGGCAAAACAAGCATTTTTGTGAACATTAATTTACAAACTGGACAATTGCCCTATTAACTTACATTGTAGCTTGTTTCACCGCTGCCGACTGCAGCAATCTCGCTTAATACTGGACCAATGTCAAAGATTGTTGTTCCCATCAGTCACTTAGAAACATAGGAAAATAGGGTCCAGGTTGAAAAAAAACAAAGTTTCCCTGTAATGCAGTGCATGGTTACAATTCAATTAAATGGGCATACTTTTAACCAAAACATGCAATAAGACCTAAAAAAAAAAAAAAGACTATTAAAAAGGTACAAAATTGTGCCAAATTCCCGAGCTTAACGTCCCTTGGAAAATGATATCTGCAAACAGAGAGAGAAAAAAAAACACCAACTGGGACAATCTCTTGCAAAAAAAGGCACAGCTGTACATTTTCTGCGTATTGTTTCTTGCAACACGGCATCATGACTTTGCGTAAACATACACGCCACTTTCTTTAAGCCAAATGGCGTGTTATCTGTACGCATTTTCAGCTATCCACGTGTATGTCTACGCTGTATACAGCGGATGTTAACATACCCACTAGGGCTGAACGATACATCGAATTTTCATCGTCATCGCGATATGAACTTGCGCGATGAACACATCGCAACAGACAGCCTGACACGATGAATAGACGGGTTTCCTGTTTACAAACATTACAGGGTGCGTGCGCATACCAGTGGCAGAAAGCCAGATTGGTGAGCTGGTCCGATAATACAAACGCATTTTTGTCTCAGTGCACATTGTCTTAGTCCCTTCATTTCGTCATGGCATTTATATAACACATACTATATGGTCTTACAAAGCTAACGTTTTTGACCGATAACAATTTAATCAGTTTTTGTGAACTGGAGAGGTCTCGTTACGAGGAAGCTAGCTATAGCTCTGTTTGCCATTCATTCCAATGGGGAAACATCGCGGCTAGACTTTGGACATACATTGCATATATTTACACTTTGAATTTTGTCATGGCATTTACATAGCACATACTCTATGGTCTTACAAAGCTAACGTTTTTGACCGATTACAATTTAATCATTTTGCAGTGTTACTGTGATATATATGTATGGCTATAATGATCATTTTAGGCTAATGTAATAGCCCGTGTTAGCAGCAGGGTTACTCCTGAGTGTACCCTTATGGTTGGTTTATGGCTTAAAAAAATGGCCAGGATTTCTGGAAAAAGGTACGATATGTTTGTTTCAAAACCTCACTGCAGGTTGATTGTTTTTAGCAGCAGAGGTTGACTGTGGGCGAGAGGGCGACAACACTGTCTTGGTTAGCTCGCAGAAGCTCTAATGCCACTGTCTTGGCAACGTTAGCTAATGTCCGCTAGCTAATGTAGGCTAGTTAGCTTTGTATGTAACTTAACAAAAACCCACCCATCTCAGAGGAGCGAAGCTTAATATTTCATTCAATAAAGTTATGTACAAAAGGAGCAATAACGCCACAGGTCTTATCTTGGCAACGTGGACGCAGATATACTCCGAAGGCAGTCGTAATATTTACTTAGTAGGCTAGGCTAACGCTATTGCGCTAACTTTACCAAAACATCAACGCAACTTTTCTGATTGATACAATGGGAGCCTGACTCTTGCATACGAACCCAATCAGCCCCTCTTATGGCTTGAAGCCATAACCTCCGCCAGTTTTTGGCAAAAGCATGCTTCCCCCTAGGTATGTTAAACATCACGCACCCATCACTGGCTCTGTTTGTACAATTAACCACGCAACAACTCCTTGGCATTTTGACTTGCGCTATGCCGCTACTACTAGCTAGCTATCTACACAACACGTCTTCTTTCTGCCCCCCCGGTTGCGTGCACAAGCAGTGATAACGTTGCCGAGAAACCCATGTATATAGAGTAATGAATGACAGAGAAAACCTTCATTGACATTTGAATATTTATCGCAAGTCATATCGTCATCGCAATATTAAACAATGTTATCGCACATCGCAGCTTTTCCTCATATCGTGCAGCCCTAATACCCACCATGTGGCGTCACCACGTTGCGTGTTAACGTGAGAACGTGACGTACTATTGCGAGAACGTGACGTACTATCGCGAGAACGTGCCATACTATCGCAAGAACAACGTCACGCGTGTTAAAAATAAAACATTAAAAATAAAAAAAAGGTTGGGTTTAGGAAAAGAACACAGGGAAAGGCTTTAGTAACACAAAAAAGCGACAAAAACACGGAAAATAACAACAAAAACACGCTTAGGAAAACAATAAATGGTTGGGTTTAGGAAAGAAACATTGGGGAAGGCTTAAAAAATAAAAAAAAAAACAGCTGAAAATCGCCACATGCGGGACGCAATCCTGGCTCTCCTGGGTGAAAGTCCTGTGTTTTACCCATTCCATTAATTCAACCAACTTCCTTACACGGACCTAACTCCCTTTATACTACTCGCTACGGCGAAAATGTACTCGTAATGTAGGGCAACGGCGGGCGAATTGCGTTGATAAACACGCTAAAAAACGATTATGCGTCTTGATAACATGCCAAAATGGCATACGACTTGGCGTGTCATACATACGCCACTTTATGAGATCAGTCTGGTTTCTTGTGTGTTCAGGTCTGTCAAGGTTTCTGTCTTAAGTTTCTGTGGTATCTGCTGTTGAGTTGAGCTAATACAGACTACTTTTTCTATTCAATATGACTTTTACCTACATAACTCTTTACATGTACAACAGCTCGGAAACCATTTTTTTTGGCAGATGAAACTATCAAAACACATAAAAATTTGTATATCTCAAAAACTTGTACATAGTTCAAATAACTTATGGAGTGTTAAGGAATATTTCTACATTTAGAATTTTTTTTGGATCAATAGGTTTTGTGTTTTTATTTAGTAAAAATTGATGCACACACGTTCGATTCTTATTTTTTATGACACAATTTTAACACTTTTATGGCTGATTGACTTACATAACCTTTTGAGCGTAGGTTGTACTGATGTTAGGGATAAGAAGCATTTGAAGATACTCAAAAAAAATGACATCACAATAACACAAACATACCAATGTAGGCACTGGCCGACCATATCTATAAAAGGGTTACATATAAGACGTGTTGTTTTAATGACCTGCAGACACCTGGTGTGTGTGTAAGAACATTGTACTATATGTGACTGCGTACATTTGTGTGATTGTTTTTGTGTACGTCTCCGAGGCTCCCTCACCCTGCTGACCTAGGTCTCCCTCTCTGATGACACATCACCGTCGGCTCCACTGCTGGCGTTGGGGTCCTGTCGGGAACGTGAAGCGACTTTTTCCCTGCTCGACTCCGAGGGGCCCTTGGAGCGAGTCTTGTCTTTCCTCTGCTGCTGCTTCTCCTGCTTGGACAGCTGAGGAAACACAAGAAACCGGAAAGCTTAGTTCATTTAAAAAAAAAATCTTTATCTTACAGTTCAATTCATGTGCCCTTAAAAGGTACAGTAAGCGATGCTACAGCAAAGACTGTTGATATTTGAACTCAACTGCCAAATAAAAAATCGTAACTCTTCTTGTCCTGTCCGACGACGATTTAGCTTTTTCAAATTTTTATTTATCTGCATTCATATGCAGAGAAACAATCCGGTCATAGACGTCATCTCTCAAATCCAACTCCATTCTCGCGTCTTAAGTTGCTAATCAGACTGTAAACAATGAGCGGCGCACGGAAGAGGAATTCTTGGCTTGGAAATATCCGCTGGCTACACCGGAACCGCCGAAATATTGGACCATACCCAAAGAGGCTAAATCAACGTCAGACCGATAGCTGATGGGTTCCGAGATAGTTGAGCGCTTAATAAATAACACCTAGGAATATTTTTACTTCCAAACTTTAACTTCCACTGAGAAGGAGAAGAAATAAGCACTTTAATAATCCCTCAATGGGGAAATTCATTTTTTTACACTTTGTTGTTGTTGCATTACTCATGTAGACCCGAAATACACACCCATGCACAAACAGGACCTATACACATGCATTAACGGAGAGATGTCAGAGTAATGCTGGGTTTCCACGGGCAGCTTTTTTTCAACTGCAACTTCACTGCATCTGTGACGTATAGCGGATTCCAAGGGAAATTGTGTCACCACAACATGATGCCAACTGTGTAGGCAAGGAAATATAAGGCACGGCAGCTTTATTTGTACAGCACATTTCAGCAACAGGACAATTCAAAGTTCTTCACATAAAACATTAAAGAGCAGTTAAAAACAATTAAAACATTTTAAAACAGAAAAAATACGACAATAAAAGTTACACTGCAGTATAAGAAATGAACAATTATTACAATTATTCAGCGGACCTGCAGTTTTCTGGGAGTTTGGTCCAGATATGTGGAGCATAAAAACTGACCGCTCCTTCCCCCTGTTTAGTTCTGACCCTGGGGACAGAAGTCAGCGCTCCACGCTGTTAGGGGTTTAGTGCCTTGCTCAAGGGCACCTCAGCAGTGCCCAGGAGGCGAACTAGCACCTCTCCAGCTAACAGTGCACGCGCCGTACGGTCTTTAAGCCAAGTCCCTGTGGACTGAGCTACTGCCCACCTCCCCATGCCCATTTTTGTTGCTCATTTAGTCATGAATATTTTATGGAAAATGTTGTCTTAAAGGGTTTTAAATATAAAATAAATGTGTGGGATATCCACATTTGTCGTGTGCAAATCTTTGGTTTCTCTTTAAGACAAGAAAAGTTCTAAAAACATTAAAAATAAATCTCCTTTGGCTGAACAGTAACTGAAACCTTATCAGTCTGGGTTCCTTGTGGTTCAGTGGGCTAAGGCACACACCATGAACATGCTGCATCATGACTTGCAGATCATGACCTTTGCAGTATGTTCAGTATTCACCCTTAGCTCCCAACATGCATGAATTAGTTAAACTGATTAAACAAAGAAGGAGAAACACGTCAGCGCCACAAAGCAGCACTCGCACATCGGACTCGCCTTTTTGGATGCACAACCACTTCTATTCGCTCCTCATTTAGAGATATTCTGGGTTGTCATACAACACAGTCTCACTCCCTACTCGTCAAATGTATTACGCATGGTCAAGGACCCTGGCGTCAAGTTTCAACGAAATAGGGGTACCCTTGACGTTATTTTTCGACGAGGGGGTCCGTTAGATAGACATTCATGTTATTCCCTCACCGTAGGATATCGACGAAAGAAAAAAAACACGCCCCCGCCCCTTAACTCGAAATCTGTGACAGTTATCATTGGTATTTTTAGCCCAATAACCGCTGTTTTAATCAACATTATTCACGAGATATTATCATGGTTTATATGTATTTCTTTTAATGTTATTATTTCGGTCTATTTCGGCCACGGAAGCTGGATTGCTTTTTGTTGATTTATATTTTTTAAACTATAATGCTACATCTATCAACATTTATTTAGATGTTATCATGGTATTCATTTCTTTACTTTAATAATATTATTTCGGTCTTATTACCGGTGAAATATTACAGTATATGCTGTAGGCCTAATACAGAACATTACGATATGATCCGAGCAGGACGCATTCAAAGCCGATAGGCCTATCCCCCAATGCAATGCGGCCATTCATTTCAAAGAATCGGGCAGCGATCAGCTGGTCTTTAACGCCAGGATCGCTTCAATATACATATATACAGTCATTGATTGTGTCACCAGCAACAACACGTTGCTCAGTTTTGTTCCAGTAAGTTATGAACCATAATAACGTTTAAACGAATCCGCGGAAAACTCCGGAAGTGACGTAGTACGTCCCGCTCAGCGGATACGAAGATAAAAATATATAATATTCGTAATATTAATGTTGTTTTCTAATGTTGTATTTGAGGAGTTAAACAATAAAGATAGTTATAACATTAAAATACAGTTTCATGTATTTGTCTACGTTTAAACGAATCCGCGGAAGTGACGTGGAAATTACACCTCGTCTGTGAAAGAATGTTCCACGTTGTATGAGAGAATTTACACAATAAAATAATAATAATGAAAACATTGTGTTTTATATTTAGCACTTTGATTTGCCTTATATATACTAGAATAAAAACCTACAGTTGAGGGTTTAGAAATACAGCCTAATGGCTTGTTTGACTAATTTGCATTTGTTTTGAATTGTACTGTTGTGAAAAACAATAAACTATATACAAAGAGAAGCATTTTTTTATTTTATTTTCCATGCATAGTTATTTAAAAACGCAATTTTCTAATTTTGCAGTTGATGAATATTGATAGCAAAGACTAAATGGAAAAAAAAACATGAGTATATTTATGTGTGGGACTTAGTTTGATTTAAAATCACACTGCATTATTAGTGGTTTTAAATAAATTACTTTTTTGAAATATCAATTTATGGTAGGCCTAACATATTAATTATTATATTCAGAAGATGATCCTCAAATCAATCACCGTGGTTACAGCTTGTAGCCATCCTAACCTTTGTAGCCTTTACTGAGACTACCTTTTCAAAATTAAGAAGGGACTAGTTTTAAGAAGCATTTCCAGGAAATTAAAAGGATAAGCAGATTGTTGCCGAGGTTTTTGTTCACAGAGTAAGATGTATAAAGCTTTGTTTGGGTATGTGTACATATACAACATGTGTTTTGGCATTTTTGGCACACTTCTACCTCAGCCCTACTGCACAAAGACAAAACTCACACATCTCATTCAACCATTTCACAAGCTGAGAAAAGGGTCATGACATGGGTCAGAGCAGTGGTTCCCAACCTTTTTTCCTTGGTGCCCCCCCCTTTGAAACTGAAGTTGAGGTAACTCTCGAGACAGAGCTGGGTCAGAGGATATCAGAGATCATAAATGATGAACCAATCCATCGGCTCTGCTCCTATAGGCCCAATGGTGTTCATATGGACAACATGCACCTTTGGCTGGAAGGCCCGTGTTGAAAGTGTGTGTTATCATTTAGAGCAGACACCCACGGTGAATCAGATGGTTTATGTTATACAAGGCTGCATTACAGAGCATTTTATTATGACTGTCATGGAAGTTGTGTAGAGGAATAGAAACCAGTCTCTCCAGGCAAGCCCACAGAATATGGTCTGCTCTATCTTTATTCTCCATGCCAAAATATGAGCTCTTATCCTCTGGCAGAAGATATGGGTAAACTTAACATTTCTAAACTATAGGCTTAATTTGGACCTACATCAATTAAAACTTTAAATTAATGTTGCTTGAGATTGAGGGTGTGCAATAGCTTCATGATATGAAGCATGGTTGTGTTGCTCTTGTCACTGTTTGTGAAAGATGAGCAATAGATTGTTGCTGTGTGATGTGCTTCAGTCTAGCCTATATCACTTTGTTCATGTTGTTTTTTATTGTAAGTATCACAGCTGTATGATAAAACAATATGTCAAGTGTTATTTGTGAATCATTTGAACTCAAGGCAAATATCCCTCTGGGGACAATAAAATAGGCCTATCTCCTGCTAAGTGGTCTCCATGATGTGTAAAAATTAAAACGTTGTTGTAGGACTATAGCAAACACATCGTTGGAAAGGTCTCAACCTGGAGAGTAACATATGTGAGTCTGAAGAGGATACATTACTCCTGCTTTGAAATATTGACCTCTGAACCTTGAACCCAGTACATGTATGAAGGCCTGTCATTTAGCAACAGAAGGTGCTACACACATAAAACCAGCTGTTATAGAAAGCTCTGGACATCAGCTGTCATGTAGATATGATCACCAAATTGTACCTACTGTAAGCACTGTCAAATATGGTAATAAGCTATTTTCACCTATTTAACGATTTGATTTTTAAAATCTGATAAAACCAGTGTGTTGTCCATACCAAAAAACCCCAGGGTGTATCCAAAATTATACACTGCCAACTTCTACTTATGAGAAATATACCAATATACTTTAAAACTACAACTCCCATAAGAAACGCCACAGAAGCTGTTACAAAGCTTGAGCACTTGTAGTTCTTCCGGGGTGGGTGGGGGGGGACTCGTTCGGCTCCTCTTTCTGCTGTCTGCCGTGAAATGGCTTGATTCCGTTTCAGATTGATGCTGCCCGCCGGCCGGCCGAGCACACAATATATGAGACAAATACATGAAACTGTATTTTATTATTATAACTATCTTTATTGTTTAACTCCTCAAATACAAAGTTACAAAAAAACATCAATATTACGAATATTATATATTTTTATCTTCGTATCCGCTGAGCGGGACGTACTACGTCACTTCCGGGGTTTTCCGCGGATTCGTTTAAAGCCCATGTTGCAAGTTTAATTTTCCAACGAATTTGTGGTAATTGCTTGTTGGTAATAAACATTTAAACTGTTATTCATGTATTTGATGTTGTTAGGTATCACAAAACAGAATATAACACGAAAAAGTAGGTACTATTTTACAGCGGTTTCTCTTTCCCCTACAATGCATTGCATGACGTCACGTTGGGGAGACGACAGGCGAAAGCCCCGTCTCGGTTCACTGTCCCGGTCACGGTTTCTGCCACTGATCTGGCAAAATATGGCTTTTGGTCTCGACCGAGTCAATGTGTCTTTATTATGTGTATAATAATATTGGGGGGAAGTGAAAGGCAGCTTGGACGGGGATGCTGTTCGGCTTTTCACAAGTTTAAACAGCTAGCTAACGCTACGCCGACGTTTCCTAACGTTAGCGCAACAGCGTTAGCTTAAGACTGCTAGTTAAATACCGGTATTACAACTGCCTTCGGAGCTGCATCCACGTTGTCAACACAAGACATGTGGCTTTAGTGCTCCTTTTGTATCATACTTTTATTGAATGAAATATTAAGCTTCGCTGCTACGAAATAGGTGTTTTTTTGTAACATTACACATAAAGCTAACTGGCTATAGTTAGCCTGTACGTATGCTAGCGGGACGCTAACGTTGCGTAGCCAGCCAGCAACTTCGGCAATCGGCAGTAGTTTCGGCGATCTAACCGCGACAGTATGTTGCCCACAATCAACCTCTGCTGTTAAAAGCAGTCAATCTGCAGTGATGTTTTGAAATGGAGACACATGGATGTGTTAGCTGTCGAGGTTAGCTCGCCGAAGCTGCTTGCTGGCTATGCAACGTTAGCTAATGTCCGCTAGCATACGTACAGGCTAACTATAGCCAGTTAGCGTTGTGTGTAGCTAACTAGCTAACTAACTAACAAAAACCATCTTGTATGAGCGAAGTTTAACGTTTCATTCAATAAAGTTATGGTACAAAAGGAGCACTAACGCCACAAGTCTTATGTTGACAACGTGGACGCAGATATAGGAAACTCCAAAGGCAGTTGTAATATTTACCTAGCCGGCTAGGCTAACGCTGTTGCGCTAACGTTAGCGAAACGTCGGCGTAGCGTTAACTAGCTGTCTAAACTTGTGAAAAGCTGAACAGCATCCCCGTCCAAGTTATAAATAAACACCAGGCAAATATGTTGTTACTGGAGCTAGTAGGCTACCATCAAAACGTGAGATATCTAATCATGACATCAATCATATCTACACTGTAACAAATTTCTGTAATTTCTACAGCAAAATTTTACAGGAACTTCTTGTTCTGTCATTTTACAAAGTTTAGCTGTATATTGCAATGCATTGTGGGTCAAAAAACTATTACAGTAGTTGACAGCTTTTTTCCACAATAAATTACAGGCATATTTGCGCTTGACTGTAAATGATGAAGTAGTACAGTTATTTACTGTTGAATGCCTTGCACGAGGCGGTTAGCTTGACACAAGACCATTTGATGGAGGATTACAGAGGAGCAGCCACACTGCCACTCCACTCATCCACAATACGTAAGTATACTATTATAAATAGCCTACATAATTAAATTGTGGTTTAACTTGTTAATGTTGGTTGAAATAACCTAAGTTGACCGTGTATCAGTCTAGTGCAGGCCCCCAAAATAAAGCTAACTTCTAACGTTAGCTGGAGAATTTTCAGAAGACATTTTGAACAAGCAATCCCAGGCGAAGCAGTTAATGGTAAAACCAAAGTAAACGTATGGGTATAATGTTAGCGTTAACCCTTTTCATATTTATTTAATTTTCAACTGAGCGTAGTAGTGGACTTCAATGTATGTGTTGTAACGTTAACGTTATAACGTCACCAGGCATGCAGCAGAGGTACAAGGCAGACGGTCAGGCGCCACCGCCACGGAGTCAGGTCTTTGGTAAGTAACGTTGGTCTAAGGTTACAATTTTTTATTTAGCTATGTGTGACTGACTGTAATACATTTCTTTGCCGTTCTAGCTAACACTAGCAAACTAAAGTCAACTTTAGTGAGGAAAAAAGACAGCTAACTTAACCATATGGGGGGTTAGGGTTAGGGTTAGGGTTAGGGTTAATTCTTTCTTGCAGAAATCTTATCAAACGTTTTTTGGTAACAATGACAGAATTCATTTTGTATCTCATATCTTGGTGTCTTAATGTGGTATTTTGGTGGTAATTTGACAATTTTTTAACCAATTCTTGAGTGGCCAATAATGGTTAAATTTAACATCAAATCTGTGTAACAAATTATATCAACCCAAATAGCTATAACAACTTATTTTAAAGGAGGAAAATGGCCATCATATACTTCCATCATAATGTTATACACTCTCAACTTTCAAGATTCAAATATGCGCCTAACACACTGTTTATTACAGATTTATGACTAGAAAACTTGACACACCATGCTTAGCTGCATCTAAAATTTTTCACCCTCCCAATTTTTGGATGATGTAGACCATGCTTACCTCAGGTCTATGTTGGGTCTCTGAGGGTTACATAAACAACATATTTGTTTTCTTTTTGTATAACGGGCCTTCAGACTGGCATGGCAGCAGATATAACTGAGAGCCAGTGATGCTGTGTGAAGCGAACCATGACCAACTAACACAAACCACTTGTATGAGCGTAAGTTTAACGTTTTCATCTCAATAAAGTTATGGTACAAAAGGAGCACTAACGCCACAAGTCTTATGTTGACAACGTGGACGCAGATATAGGAAACTCCAAAGGCAGTTGTAATATTTACCTAGCCGGCCAGGCTAACGCTGTTGCGCTAACGTTAGCGTAAACGCCGGCGTAGCGTTAACTAGCTGTCTAAACTTGTGAAAAGCTGAACAGCATCCCCGTCCAAGTTATAAATAAACACCAGGCAAATATGTTGTTACTGGAGCTAGTAGGCTACCATCAAAACGTGAGATATCTAATCATGACATCAATCATATCTACACTGTAACGAAATTTCTGTAATTTCTACAGCAAAATTTTACAGGAACTTCTTGTTCTGTCATTTTACAAAGTTTAGCTGTATATTGCAATGCATTGTGGGTCAAAAAACTATTACAGTAGTTGACAGCTTTTTTCCACAATAAATTACAGGCATATTTGCGCTTGACTGTAAATGATGAAGTAGTACAGTTATTTACTGTTGAATGCCTTGCACGAGGCGGTTAGCTTGACACAAGACCATTTGATGGAGGATTACAGAGGAGCAGCCACACTGCCACTCCACTCATCCACAATACGTAAGTATACTATTATAAATAGCCTACATAATTAAATTGTGGTTTAACTTGTTAATGTTGGTTGAAATAACCTAAGTTGACCGTGTATCAGTCTAGTGCAGGCCCCAAAATAAAGCTAACTTCTAACGTTAGCTGGAGAATTTTCAGAAGACATTTTGAACAAGCAATCCCAGGCGAAGCAGTTAATGGTAAAACCAAAGTAAACGTATGGGTATAATGTTAGCGTTAACCCTTTTCATATTTATTTAATTTTCAACTGAGCGTAGTAGTGGACTTCAATGTATGTGTTGTAACGTTAACGTTATAACGTCACAGGCATGCAGCAGAGGTACAAGGCAGACGGTCAGGCGCCACCGCCACGGAGTCAGGTCTTTGGTAAGTAACGTTGGTCTAAGGTTACAATTTTTTATTTAGCTATGTGTGACTGACTGTAATACATTTCTTTGCCGTTCTAGCTAACACTAGCAAACTAAAGTCAACTTTAGTGAGGAAAAAAGACAGCTAACTTAACCATATGGGGGTTAGGGTTAGGGTTAGGGTTAGGGTTAATTCTTTCTTGCAGAAATCTTATCAAACGTTTTTGGTAACAATGACAGAATTCATTTTGTATCTCATATCTTGGTGTCTTAATGTGGTATTTTGGTGGTAATTTGACAATTTTTAACCAATTCTTGAGTGGCCAATAATGGTTAAATTTAACATCAAATCTGTGTAACAAATTATATCAACCCAAATAGCTATAACAACTTATTTTAAAGGAGGAAAATGGCCATCATATACTTCCATCATAATGTTATACACTCTCAACTTTCAAGATTCAAATATGCGCCTAACACACTGTTTATTACAGATTTATGACTAGAAAACTTGACACACCATGCTTAGCTGCATCTAAAATTTTTCACCCTCCCAATTTTTGGATGATGTAGACCATGCTTTCCTCAGGTCTATGTTGGGTCTCTGAGGGTTACATAAACAACATATTTGTTTTCTTTTTGTATAACGGGCCTTCAGACTGGCATGGCAGCCAAAATAGAATATAATGAATATTGGCTGAGATAGTTAGAGGTTTTGCTGATATTGGCTTAGATCTTAGTTCATGTTATACTAGGCAGACATCATTAACGTAAACGTGCCCAACCTTATTAGTAACCAAATGTGAGACTAATCCAACATAACGTGTGTTTTTCACCTTTTGTGTTGTTTAAGCTAGCTACAGGTCGAGGAGAAACATCCTGAAGATGATTTTCACACTTACATCTGCCTGCAGAAGGAGTCCCTCAGGTGTTTCTTTGAAGTGTGCCATGTAAGTGTGAAATTTTTATATTATGAAGTTTTAAAAAAAATATATTGGTATGATTTAGAAAAGTTACTGTAAAATTTTGAATCCATTTTCTTTGTCTTTTAGGTGTTGGCAACAGCAGCTGACGTTGAACAAACACTACAGCTTCCTGACTCTTCAAGACTAATTGTCTTAGGTAATCTATTTTTGTAATCAGTTGTAAAGCATTGCAAATACAGAGTCTATGAAGGACACACATTAGATAAATATAGATATGTTTATGTGGAAGGCAACAGAAATGTTTTTTGCATGTAAACCATTTGTTTATTTATATTTAGGTGAATTGCTCACAGCAAGCTTTTGGATGCTGAGCATCGAGGGTCAGGAGGTTTTGCCTCCACAACCCAACTTCTTGGCTGGAGTGGCAGCTTTGTTTTCTAGCTACGACAACTTCAATCTGGTGTACCAGGAGCAAGCATCTTGCACACTGGAATTCATTCAAAGGTAACTATGAGCTTGAAGTAGAATGCGGTTGATCATTATTTTGTAAAGTTTGCTATTATGAGTAACAGAGATTTTATTTTGCTTTAAGTGTACTTACAGTAAATACCTTTAACGTGATTTTTGAGTTTAGAAAAAGGGTAAGTTAGCAGTTATTTACCCAAATGCTTTATACCATTGCAGAACCAATTCCTTTTATAATAATGACTAATGCTAAACTGTGTTCCGTTGTTTTTCAAACATTGACAATAAAGATCTATTTGATTATACATTTTGAAAAGTAGTTCTGCATTGGGGTTAACTGAGCATTTAGGTGAATGAACTGCAAACTTGCTTTGTTCTTTTTTTATTGCATTCACAAGAAATCCCAGATGAAAGTTAATTTTACAGTTATGCATGATTTTCTATGCCCACCCAGCCCCCACCCTCCCCACTATGGCACAGTGATGCTCAATGCAAACACACAAAAAAGGATCTGTATGCATGTATATACATATACACACTCACGTACATATATTGATACATAAACATACCATACACACCTACCTACCTACGTTTTCTTTTTAACAAAAAAATTATTGAGATTTGCATGACCTTTGACGATAATTCAATTATTTATGGGTAAAAATGAGACTCAGACAAGTTTTAAAGAAGGCGCTTTGTTGTGGAAAACAGAGTCGTAGAAATAGTTAATTTAGCTTGACTTGCACAGCCTGATGTATTTTGCATTCTCTTGTAGAACAGTTAAGGCACTTTTTCATGAAGTTTATTTTCATTTGATTTTGTAATTTCAGATGCTTTATTGGACTGAACCCCTCCAGTGGGACCAAGACAACAAAGATGGTGAGCCAAAAAAGTGGGAAGGTACAGGAGAAGATGAGAAACCCTCACGTTTCCTCTCTACTCGGGCGGATGATGGATTTTGAATGGCTTCAATTGTAAGTCATATACAAACGACTTCCTCACTATTTGAACGGACATTGTTCTAATCTTCTAATGTTTAATTTTTGCCTGTTGGCGAGGTTATGTTTTAAACAGTTATGGTAATCCAGGTCCTGATATTAAATTGGGTCTTTAAAGGGGTGATAGAATGCAAAACCGATTTTACCCTGTCATAGTTGAATAGTCTTACCAAATTTGCAATAAGCCATCAATTTTCGTAAAACGTCCCATATTTGAGCTTTATATAGTTGATTTCTCGCTTAAAAAGTCTCAGAAGTGAATTTAATAACGTAATAGCCCGACAAACAATGTATGACTTTGCAGTGAGACCTGATCTCGAGTCTCCCATGTGTTTCTATGTAGTTTGCTCAAACCAATCAGCGCGTAGCTCATTCTGAATATTCATTAGCATACCATATTTGGAAGAAAAGCTCTTGTTCCAAATAGAGCCATATTCACAGGGCAGTTAAGGGCCTAATAAAATATCATTCGGGCAATTTTCAGCCCAACCAATGTTACATACCCCATTAGGAGACCTTAAGGAACAGTGTAAAATACCCTATATAATCATTCTATCACTCCTTTAAGCAATGCATATTGTGAATTTCAATATTGCTGGACCTCGTTGCAACTCTTAATTTGAATTCCATTGAATGTTTAATGAGCTGTTAAGAAAAAGAAATGTTACTAATTCTGAAAATGTACAATGTTGTAACACAGTATTGCTTTTTAATAATAAAATTTCATGATTTTGCATCTCGGACTCTGGTTTTACTTAACAGTTGAAGAGAATCTAATGCAATGATTTTTGGATTAAAAGCAAGTCTGGTCTCATTTAAAACACTTTACAATAGGAATCACCAAAGCTGTGAATGTAAAAAACAAAAATTAAATGTCATTTTTTTACAACAACATATTGTATTGTGAAATATTTACAGCTTTTTGCTTGTATTTCACAATACAATATGTTGTTGTAAAAAAATATTTACAACAACATATTGTATTGTGAAGAAATTACAGATATTACCTGGCAACTCGAGTTGCCAGATAATATCTGTAATTTGAAAAGAATACAAGATAATGTTGTAAACTAAATTACAATAAAGTGTTGTTTTCCTGTAAAAATAGCAATACATTGCTGTAATTTATGTACAACAATAACCTGTAAACAAAATCCTGTATTATACTGTAATTATTTTCACAGTTATTAACAGCAATTTTACAAGACTTTACTGGCAACTTTTTTGCCAGGTATTTACTGTAAAATCTACAGTCAAATCCGTTACAGTGTATGTGTTTACAACCATCGGGGGATTTCACAGGTGGGACCTTATATACGGTCTATGGGTGGGACTGGCAAGTTAGCACATAGCTAGCATGATGCCTTGTATTTTCTAGATCTAGATAGGTTTAGCGGTACTTATCTGAACTAACGACATGATCACGGTCACTAGATATAAATAAAACGTTGACTTTCACTTGGTGCTATTCACGGACAGTAAAAACACCTCTTCCTCATCCCAGTCAGTCACCATAGTTCTAGTACCAGGCTGATACACGTCTCCCCAACGTGACGTCATCACCGAATTGCGGGGGAAAAAAAACACTAATACCCAAAACGACAAAAACCTGACAAAAACTGGCCTTTAAAACTATTTGGAGACATTTTTAACAATGATATACATATATTGAGTGCTATATATACACCTATTAATCAACAGTGGTGGTTAACTTGCAACATGGGCTTTAAACGTTATTATGGTTCATAACTTACTGGAACAAAACTGAGCAACGTGTTGTTGCTGGTGACACAATCACTGACTGTATATATGTATATTGAAGCGATCCTGGCGTTAAAGACCCGCTGATCGCTGCCCGATTCTTTGAAATGAATGGCCGCATTGCATTGGGGGATAGGCCTATCGGCTTTGAATGTGTCCTGCTCGGATCATATCGTAATGTTCTTTATTACAGCATATACTGTAATATTTCACCGGTAATAAGACCGAAATAATATTATTAAAGTAAAGAAATGAATACCATGATAACATCTAAATAAATGTTGATAGATGTAGCATTATAGTTTAAAAAATATAAATCAACAAAAAAGCAACCCAGCTTCCCTGGCCGAAATAGACCGAAATAATAACATTAAAAGAAATACATATAAACCATAATAATATCTTGTGAATAATGTTGATTAAAACAGCGGTTATTGGGCTGAAAATACCAATAATAACTGTCACAGATTTCGAGTTAAGGGGCGGGGGACGTGTTTTTTTCTTTCGTCGATATCCGACGGTGAGGGAATAACATTAATGTCTATCTGACGGACCCCCTCGTCGAAAAATAACGTCAAGGTTACCCCTATTTCGTTGAAACTTGACGCCAGGGTCCTTGACCATGCGTCATACATTTGACGAGTAGGGAGTGAGACTGTGTTGTGTCATACGATCACCCCAACGTTGTGACAGCATGCACTGCCTCTCACACACTCCGAAACAACCCTTCCCAGTACCACTCAGCACGACTAGTCACTACTTCAAACAAACTCCATTCCTCATTGTATTCTTCATGGTCCATAAAACACCACAGCAGTAATGATGAAGGAGGTATGCTACCCACCGTCTGAAAAGGGCCTGTAAACACACATGCTAAAACTTTAATGCTGCCGGGGGAAATATTTATGAACTAAATGTCATCTTAAAATACAAAGCATTGCGTAAGACGTTAGATTATTCAAAGAGGACACCAAAAATCTGTGTTATACCCATTTGAACCCATAAACATGCTGTAGTATCAAACCTGGGGCCTGTTTCACAAAACCAGGATAAGGGATTAAGCCGGGATTTCCCAGTTATCCTAGCTCAATTTAGCCTTGACTCGGTTTCACAAAAGCGGAGGCACATAAATCACCATGGAGATTTATTCTGTACAGCTAGCCTGCTCCTGACCAGGCTAACAGCCAGGATTTATTTAATCCTGGAGCCTTTTCTGATCACCCAGCAGTGGTTTCACCTTATTGTTATCAGCCTGGATTAAAATACAACAGGTACATATTGCTGTTCATTTAAGTACTGTTATTAGTTAAAGTTGTGACCATTATTTTTTTATAATTATTCATGTGACAGTCATTGTTACGGTTATATTGCTGTATGAAGACTGCTGTTCATATTGTTGTTAGAAGTTTGATGGATATATTATGGCAGTTGTTGAGATAATTAGAAAAGGCTGATAACATTTCAAATGTGTTTTAAATGAAGTCTGTTACTAAGGGCAATACATACAATGCTTTACATTTCTATAGTTGACCAATGCCCCTTGAATTATTTTAGTTGAGAATTTTTTTTATTATTATTCTTTAACAATAAGGATCATGTTTATTCCTCTTCCATGTGCATTGTATTTGGAATTCTTAGCACACAATTTGTGTTGTCCAGTAAACTGGGACTATAATTTGGGAGGATTGAACAATTTTAAGAACATATTCTTATTGTACAATCCTCCCAAATTATAGTCTTAGTTCACTGGACCAATAACTATCTAGTGATATAGGCTACTGTACATTCATGTAACAACAGGGAGAGGACACCTTAATGGTTTTTGACCTTTTTTGCTGGGGAGAAATAACTGACGAATATACTCTGTTCCATTCATGTTTACAGTGTGTATGGAATTTATCACTTAATTATCTTTTTAGTTTCTAGATTTTAGTCCAATTTCTTCAGTGTCTTTATTTTCTATGTCCATACAGTATATTAGGGAGCAAGGCATATAATATGTAGAGAAAGAAACTCGTCCTCTATAAAAAATTAAAAACGCGAGAAAAAGCGTGGCAGATAATAGCGGACTGACTGAATGATCTAATGAGTGAATGAATGAGTCTAAAAATATACATTTATGAAATACTGCTCTTAACTGAAACCATTCAATGAGTCACTGTCATTTGCAAAAACGAACAGTTGTGCACTTTGCATTAAAAGCGAGCAGTGGAAGTTAATATGACTTAGGAAATTTATATTTTAGCCCATGAGAGAGAGAAAGAGGGAGGAACAGAGTGAAAGAGATATTTACGCATCATATTTTAGCGTTGTAGAAAATCAATCTTGATGGTAAATTTCATGGCAAAGAGTACTACTGTTAATTTGTGAAAATGATTAGTAGCCTAATCCTTAAATGGTATGATTATGACGGTTTCAATTCAGAGCCGTGGTCAGTTAATGTTTAGGCTGCTTACGCATTCAGTCGGTCCGTGATCGTCTGCTGCGCTTTTTCTCGCTGTTTTATTACAGCGGCCGTGTTTCTTTTCTTTTTATACAAATCATGTGTTTCACGTCATCATACTTCCACAAGAAGCTGCTGCTCACTCTGTATAAAGTATGAACAATGCGTATTCTCCATTTTGGCATCAGTAAATCTGTGATCGACCTTGCGGTCTTTTGAGGAAAGCCGTGGACGCGCATCTATCTAACCTGGCTCAACCTAGTCGCTCCTCCTCAGCCTGGCTTGGCTTTCGTGAATCGCACCAAGCCAGGCTGCACAGATTAGACTAGGTCAAGCCTCGCTTTATCAGTTATCCTGGATTTATATATTCTGCTTTTGTGAAACAGGCCCCAGGCCTACTGCCTTTGTTGATGATTTAACACTGGGAATAAACATATGCAGGGTTCAAAATCAACCCACAAGCCAAATGGCTAGTGAATGTTCACATTTTACCAGCCACTAACTAGATTACCATTGTTTTTTGAGCTGGTGAGTGAAGCAAATCTACCAGCCACTTGCATATATTACCAACATTTGGCTGGTGAATGGTGCTAATTATACGTGTTCCTCTTTTTGCCATAAAGCTATCAACATTTTTACTCTAATGTTAAAGGTCCCATGGCATGTTGCTTTTTGGATGCTTTTATATAGACCTTAGTAGTCTCCTAATACTGTATCTAAAGTCTCTTTCCCGAAATTCAGCCTCGGTGCAGAATTACATCCACTAGAACCAGTCCCACAATGATCTTTCCTTAGTATGTGCCATTTCTGTGTCTGTAGCTATTGAGGAGGAGGGGGGGCAAGGTGGAGAGTGACCAACTGCCACTTTGCTCGTTTGCAAGCCATGATGACTCTCTCTCTCTCTCATGGGTGGGCCAAATTCTCTGGGCGGGCAAAGCAGAGAAAGGGGAGGTAACCTTGCTCCTTATGACCTCATAAGGAGAAGATTCCAGATCGGCCCATCTGAGCTTTCATTTTCTCAAAGGCAGAGCAGGATACCCAGGGCTCGGTTTACACCTATCGCCATTTCTAGCCACTGGGGGACCATAGGCAGGCTGGGGGAACTCATATTAATGTTAAAAAACATCATAAAGTGAAATTTTCATGCCATGGGACCTTTAAAGCTTCATTTTAACCCCAAACTCCGGAATGCCAACTCAATATTGAAGTGCTCATATTATGCTGATTTTCAGGTTCATAATTGTATTTAGAGGTTGTACCAGAATAGGTTTACATAGCTCTCTGTTTTAGCTACAGAGTGAGGCATCACACTTCTGTTCCATCTTTGTTGGGCATCGCACATGTGCAGTAGCTAGGTAAGGACTACTAGCCAGTCAGAAGCAGAGTATGAGGGCGTGCCACGCTAGCAGCTAGGCGAGCATTATAACGTGTGTTACAAAGTGACGCACGTTTGTCTCTGAAGTAAAGGCTGGACTACAATAGAGCTGTTTGGAGCAGTTTGTGAACAGTGTTTTCTGTTGCAGATGGTAAGTCCCTTTGGGGTGGACTTTGGGCTTTTTCACTTAGTAAACCTATAACGTGCAAAAAAAAAAAAAAGATATATAACGCAATAAAGGAAAGGGGAAAAGCATAATATGAGCACTTTAAAAACCTGACATAACGTGATCAAACATTACATCATGTCTGTGTATGTTGGGTTTCATCCCAGACTAGAGACCAAAACAAAATGCACAAACAGTCAGATAAACAAAGCGAAAAACTCCAGAAAGGGAGCCCTCTGCACCAGTAGCGCTTTGCTACAGCGCAATTTACGGTATAGTGGGCGGAGAAAGACGCTGATTGCCTGATGGGTGTCAGGGTTGATAAATACTACGCAAAATGTGGAAGCATAGCGTGCGCTATTACCGAACTCGCATAAACAGACGCAGCGCAAACTGCGCCAGTGTTAGTAAATCTGGCCATGAGTGGGGTGTATACAAATGGTGGTTTTTTTTTTTGTTTTTTTTTAAAAGGATTTTTAGAGGTGAAACTAACCATTATTTTATTTTGGTTTTATTCATAAAACAATAAACACAAAACTATACTAAAACAAATGGTTTACCAAAAACACATTTATATCATTGATTAATCCAGTGGGTCCTAAACTAGTGGCGCAGAGACGTTACAGAAAGAACAATATTGTGTAAATATTAAGTTTAATGTTTAAGTATAGGTAGTGATAATTTTTGGGCATTTTCGGCCTTTATTTTTGACAGGAAAGCTGAAGACACGAAAGGGGAGAGAGAGGGGGAATGACATGCAGTCGAACCTGTGGCCGCTGCGTCGAGGAGTAAAGCTCTATATACGGGCACCCGCTCTACCAACTGAGATACCTGGGCGCCCAGAATAATACTTTTTAAACATGGTAGGAGCACGGCTCTAGGGATGGCAATGTCAGCACCTCCACTAGTGGTGTCAACAATAATCGATTCGGCAATGCATTGCAATGCGGGGCATGCACGATTCAGCATCGATGCGGCAAAGTGCCATAATCGATTATGTCACTGTTTATTTTCTGGCCTTGAGTGGAAAATAAAGTTGTGAAGTTTCTGGCCCGCACGGGCCAGTCACTGTGGCTCTGTCTGCTGCATCAGCACACGTCATACAGAGCGGCACGAAGCGTGTGAATGTTAACATTTCACATTTTCACCTCAGGTAATTTATAACCAATTAATTTGGATACAAGCGTTGCATTTTGGATTCTGAACAGCGATGCTCGCGCTGCGCGCACACACACACAGCAGGGCTGAGGTGTGTGCGTTTCACGCAGCACATGTAGCTAACTGACTGGAAACGTTACCGGGGATTATTTACCGCCGATGGCGCAGATGAACTAACGCTACACTCGTTAGCCTACCGTAAGTAGCCTACAATAAACCCTCAATGATTACAGAGTCAATACTTATCAATACCCACCTACCTGTTGTACAGGCAGAAAGCGATATTTTAGTCTGCTCTGTCTGGCTGTCCACTCTCGTCCACCGCGCTGTGCAAACACAGCTCTACTCTGCAAATAGCGACTTTACAAACGAGCTAAAATGAAAGATGTAGTTTGTAGTCTAAGTGTTTATCTTAATTCACAACCAATCTTGAACTTTGGACAAACTCTTGTAAACGTAGCTGCTGTCTTCACATTACACAGTCTTTTGACCCATTGTTAATACATACAAATATTGATTAGTGCAGCTTTAATGTTCATAATACATGCTTTCACGCACCACACACGACATAATGTAATGTTTATCATAGCTCTGATAATTGTTTTCGGGGCTGCATTTTTATATTTATCATCCATTTTTTGATGCATGTGTTGATGTTTGTGGCTGTTATGTATACTCATTTAATTAAAGGTTTCAGTTTACTGTGGGTAGTAACGAGTTACATTTACTCCGTTACATTTACTTGAGTAAGTTTTTGAAAAAATTATACTTCTAGGAGTAGTTTTAAATCTCTATACTTTTTACTTTTACTTGAGTAGATTTGTGAAGAAGAAACTGTACTCTTACTCTGCTACATTAGTCTCGTCACCATACTCAAACTCAGCGGCGGGATGGGTTAGCTTACAGTCGCAGCAAAACAAAAATGGCAATGTCAGAATCAGCCGTCGGCAATGCAGACACAGACGAGGAGGAACACGCCAGAGGCCAGATCAACATGTCCTGGATTTCTTTCAGTTACCCGGCTTCACCTAACCTAACCACCGCGGTCCCACAAGCTGTGTCATGACGGTGGTTATCAACTAGTTCAATCAACCCAGGGTTTCCCAATCCAGCGGCGCGTGTTCACATAAAAGAGGTGATGTTTGCACAACATGACCAACAATAGCCACATATTTTACATAAGAAGAGCAAACTATAATTCTATATAAATACGAAGAACACAGACACGGTTTTACAGGCAAAACGCAATACAGTCGCTGCTTCCTAAAACAGGAGGACAGCTGGCAAAAAGAAAATAGCCGACGCTGTAGATGCGCACAACTCTTAGGCTATCAATATCACTTCCCCATCAGTCAAGCACAAGATCTGACCATAATTACACTTGTACTTTCCATAAACTGCCGTTGCTTTAGCCTTTTATTTCAGTTGCAACCCTGGCAGTGGAAGCGATCGTGACAGCAAATAAAAAATATAAAAAAATAATTCAAACCGCTGTGCGCATTACACACGGCAAATATACCCATCAGGGAATGTTAACGGGGCTGTCGGTCACTAAATGTTTTTTGTATGAGCACACCCCTCTCTTTTTCTCTCTCCCCCTCTCTCTCTCCGTGCACCGAGCTCCACCTGATCTTCTAAGAACAGTGAAGCCGTTATCAGTGGAGGAGTATTGATTGGTCAGTAGGCGGTGCTTTTACACCAGTTGATCTCTGATCTCCAACTTAACCTGCTCCCGACCAGGTTAGGCGTCGTCCAGCATAAGTTACCACGGCGATTGAACCCGATAACAAGTGATCCACCTTTGTGATTGAAAGCATGGTTACCTTAGTAAAAGTGCCAAACAGCAGCTACATTACCTTGTTCTAGTTCTGCCTGCAGAGCCTGGTAAAAAAAAGTGTAAAGGTTTGGAAATTTGTCTTACTTGTGCTTATTTATTTTTTATCTATTATTATTTTATTGATTTTATTTTTTAAGTACTTGAATTTACCTGTATTATTTTAATTTAAGCTATTTTGTAATTAATTAATTAATTTAAATTTATTTAATTGATTGGATGAACTATAATTTGCCTAAATATGATTATTTTGTATTTTTGTCCGTCTGATTGAATGCTTGTATTAAAAAATAAATCAGACGTTACTCAACAGTTACTCAGTACTTGAGTAGTTTTTTCACCAAGTACTTTTTTACTCTTACTCAAGTAATTATTTTGATGACTACTTTTTACTTTTACTTGAGTCATACTAATAATATAACCATATAATAATTATGGTTATAAGCACTCATAAATATTCATAATGGTTTAGAACAATAATCATAACACATTATAAAGCCATTTACAATGACTTAAGGTCAAGTACCATAATACTTCATAATTGCCGGTCACTCATTTGGTATATAAACTATGAAATATCAATATCACTATTGGCCTACAAAATCAGTTGGGCTCAGATCTGATTGACACAATTCCAAAATGTTGTTTTTTCACAATCCATGTTTCTCACTCAAATCATTAGTCTCATTTAAAAACTGTTAATAGTTTAGGCATAGACTGTTAATAGTCTATGGCAGGTGTCTTCACCGTTTTTTAATTAAAGGGCCCCTTAACTGAAAGAGAGATGGATCATGGACCCCCTACTACAGTTCATATATTGTATAAAATGAAGTTGCATATTAAACTGGGCCCCGACTTAGATCGGTTAAATCAAAGGTAAACAAAAGATGCGCTATACTTAACAACCTAATTGGAATTAAAACGACTGCAACGATAGAACAAAATAGGAAAATTAGATGTGGACTATTAAATATTAGATCTCTGTCTTCTAAAGCATTATTGGTAAACGAGTTGATATCAGATAATAACATTGACTTATTTTGTCTTACTGAAACCGGGCTGGGCCATGATGACTATGTTAGTCTAAATGAAGCCACTCCTCCCAGTCATATTAATGCTCAAATTCCTAGAGGCTCAGGCCGAGGAGGAGGAGTTGCAGCCATCTTTGATGCAAGCCTGTTAATTACTCCTAAACCTAAATTAAATTATAACTCCTTTGAAAGTCTTGTTCGTAATCTTCAACATCCAAAATGGAAAACATTACAGCCAATTATATTCGTTGTTATTTACAGGGCTCCAGGTCCGTATTCTGAATTTTTTATCTGAATTCTCAGAGTTTTTATCATGTTTAGTCCTTAAATCAGACAAAGTACTTATTGTAGGTGATTTTAATATCCATGTGGACGTTGACAGCAATAGCCTTACTACTGCTTTCAACTCATTACTGGATTCAATCGGTTTCAGTCAGAGTGTGCACAAGGCGACGCACTGTTTTAACCACACCCTCGACCTTGTGCTGGCATATGGTATTGAAATTGAGGATTTAATAATATTTCCGCAGAATTCGGTATTATCAGATCATTCTTTAATCACTTTCGAATTCTTACTACCTGACTATATTAAATTAGATAAAAGCTTCTACACAAGATGCCTATCTGACAGTGCTATAGCTAAATTTAAAGAAGATATTCCAACAGCATTCAACTCTATGTCATGCCTTAACATAACAGAGGACCTCTATGTTAACCTCAGTCCCTCTCAAATTGATACATTTGTAGACGGTGTTACGACCTGCCTACGGACGACCTTAGACTCCGTTGCTCCCCTGAAAAAGAAGATGATGAAGCAAAGGAAATTAGCTCCTTGGTATAACTCCCAAACTCGCAAATTAAAACAAATCTCGCGAAACCTTGAATGTAAGTGGCGTTCCACAAAAGTGGAAGAATCCCGTTTGGATTGGCAAGAAAGTCTCAAAACCTATAGGAAGGCCCTAAGAAAGGCCAGATCAGATTATTACTCATCATTAATAGAAGAAAACAAGAACAACCCAAGGTTTCTTTTCAGCACTGTAGCCAGGCTGACAGATAGTCATAGCTCTACTGAGCCATCTATTCCTCTAGCTCTGAGTAGTGATGACTTTATGAGCTTCTTTAATGATAAAATTACAACAATTAGAGATAAAATCCGTCACCTTTTGCCCTCAACTTTTAACGGTTTACCTTTAAACGCAGAGTCGCTAGAAATAACGACTAGTCCCAACATATACTTAGACTGCTTTTATCCTATAGACCGTCAACAATTAATGTTAAAGATATCCTCAGCTAAACCATCTACCTGTCTCTTAGACCCCATCCCAACGAGATTACTCAAAGAAGCGTTACCCGTGGTAAACACTTCATTACTAGATATGATCAATATGTCCTTATTAACAGGTTATGTACCGCAGTCATTTAAAGTAGCTGTCATAAAACCTCTTCTGAAAAAAACCACCCTAGATCCTGAGGTCTTAGCAAACTATAGACCTATATCTAACCTTCCCTTTCTATCCAAGATCCTTGAGAAGGTGGTTGCTAATCAGTTATGTGATTTTCTACATAGCAATAGTTTATTTGATGACTTTCAATCAGGATTCAGAAAGCATCATAGCACAGAGACGGCACTGGTGAAAATTACTAACGACCTTTTAACTGCTGCAGACAAAGGACTTGTCTCCATTCTTGTTTTACTAGATCTTAGTGCTGCATTTGACACTATTGACCATTCAATCCTGTTACAGAGATTGGAACACTTGGTTGGCATTAAAGGAATCGCACTAAGCTGGTTTAAGTCTTATTTCTCTGATCGATCTCAATTTGTTAATGTTAATGATAAATCCTCCAAGTACGTTAAAGTTAGCCATGGGGGTTCCTCAAGGCTCAGTGCTTGGACCAATTCTTTTCTCCCTATATATGCTTCCTCTAGGCAATATTATTAGGAAACACTCAATTAACTTTCACTGTTATGCAGATGACACCCAATTATACTTGTCAATCAAGCCAGACGAAACCAGTCAGCTAGCTAAATTTCAAGCGTGCATTAAACATATAAAATCCTGGATGACATAATTTTCTGATGTTAAACCCTAACAAAATTGAAGTTATTGTACTGGGACCTAAACACCTCAGAACCTCATTATCTAAAGACATAGCTACTCTGGATGGTATTGCCCTGGCCTCCAGCACTACTGTCAGAAATTTAGGAGTTATTTTTGATCAGGATATATCCTTTAATGCCAATCTAAAACAAACCTCAAGAACAGCATTTTTTCATCTTCGTAACATTGCCAAAATTAGGAATATCCTGTCTCAAAACGACGCTGAAAAACTAGTTCATGCATTTGTTACGTCTAGGCTGGACTATTGTAATTCCCTACTGTCAGGTTGCTCAAATAAGTCCATTAAGACTCTCCAGCTGATCCAGAATGCTGCAGCGCGTGTTCTCACAAGAACTAAGAAAAGAGATCATATCTCTCCTGTATTAGCTTCTTTGCACTGGCTTCCTGTAAAATACAGGATTGAGTTTAAATTCCTTCTCTTGACCTACAAAGCTCTAAATGGTCTAGCACCATCATATCTAGAAGAGCTCCTAATACCCTATTGTCCCACTAGAGCACTGCGCTCCCAGAATGCAGAGTTACTGGTGGTACCTAGAGTCTCTAAAAGTAGAATGGGAGCCAGAGCCTTCAGTTATCAGGCTCCTCTCCTATGGAACCAGCTCCCAATCTGGGTTCGGGGGGCAGAAACTGTAATCGCTTTCAAGAATGAACTTAAAACTCTTCTATTTGATAAAGCTTATAGTTAGGGAGTGAGGAGTTGCAGTGTTCACCTAACTGGCCCAACTGCTTCTCTTCATAATTGTTAGATTAATAATACATAACAAAGTAGAGGGAGGCAGGCCAGCCAAGCCCGATCCGGCAGGGGGAGAGTTCTAAGCCCGAAAAAGCTACCTCTCCTTATGACCTGTCTCTCTTAGTTACGCTGTTATAGTTACGCTGTTATAGTTTTAGACTGCCGGGGGACTTCCTTCCTTTGACACACTGAGCTGCTCCCTCCTCTACCTCTCTATTACTATTACTATTACTATTTGCGTGTATCCCGTCCCGGAAATGCTAGTTACTAATCCTAGCTTCTGGGGAGTTTCCCCGGAGTCCTTATGTTTTTTCCCCCAGCGTATTTCCTTGGAGAACGTTGGCACCAAGATCCTGGTTCCAGCTGTCGCCGTGGTCCTGCTGCACTCCTTGCTGAGCTCAACGGTGCCCTTCTGCGTCCCTGCTGAACCCTGCAGCTTCCCGCTACATCCAGTCACTGTTCCATTATTAATGTGACTATTATCGCCACTGTTCATCACACCCCCCAACCGGCCCGTCAGACACCGCCTACCAAGAGCCTGGGTCTGTCCGAGGTTTCTTCCCAAGAGGGAGTTTTTCCTCGCCACTGTCGCACTGCTTGCTCTTGAGGGAATTACTGTAATTGTTGGAATTGTTGGTTGCTTTGTAAATTATAGAGTGTTGTCTAGACCTACTCTATCTGTAAAGTGTCTCGAGATAACCTATGTTATGATTTGATACTATAAATAAAATTGAATTGAATTGAATAACATGTGGGCGTCCTAAAGCCTTTATACATAGTTTTTTTGCATAGAATACTAAGCTTTTAAAATAGCCTTATAATTGTTGGCATGATTTTATAAATTATGTTTTCATTGTAAAACATACATGTGGCACAGTGAATCCTCAGGATTCACTGTATCTGTGGATGGCTACCTTAGTGACTACCTTACCTATAGGCCAGTAAGCCTATCCTCAGTGGGGATTTATATTTGCTAATAATATGTTGGATTCATGTTAGGACCTCAATTAACAATAATTTGGAGGTCCCCCTGCATTGAACCTGAGGACCTCCTAGGGCTCCCGGATCCCCTGTTGAAGATCCCTGGTCTATGGCTACTGCACACAACAGAAGAGCAAATATCACCACCTAGTGGTTCAAGAGAGAAAGCCATCCAGTAAAGCCACATTAAAAGGTGGACCTTGAGTTAAGATTTTTTGTCAAACTACTCTGTTCATGCTCAATAACGTACCTGTTTAGGGTCTGTGGGGCCACTAGGTGACATCAGCTCAATGGTAACAGGCCCGTCATTTTGTATGTGGACCTGCATATAGGTGCCAAACTTCCCATCTGGACGCACAAGTCGAAAACAGAGAGACATATTACAAGCCATGAAGAACGAGACCTGGGAATCAAAAATCAAAGACGTAACATAAAGGCAAGTTTCATCTAATTGCATCAGTGCCACAGTTAGCCTACAGTAGAAGTACTAACTAATTTGAACTAATTTGCGTTTAAATTAACACGCCCAAACCACATATCTTATCAACATTCTCGTATACTCGGCATGTGCATGTCGGGGTAAACAGGAGGCAGCATGTATACTCCATCAGTGGCTTAGTCTCAGAGAACGAGACGTCATGACCCAATTGGGCGGCGAAACGTTGGCGTCAGCGTCCGTGGTCTCCATTTGCAGCCGTTGAGACTACAACACAACCCTAAACCTAAAACGGGGTCAGAAATGTTTTCAAATGTCTCCGGTTTGGGGGCTCTAATACGCCAGAGCAGTGCCAATGCAAGGTGTAAACAAAGCAAAAGATATTTGTTTTTAAACCAAAACGTAGCCATGTAAATGTAGCTTAATCTAAGTAGCCAAGTGCATCCCATATGACATCACATCCTAGTATTAATAGGCAGTAAACACAAGTGGAATTGGTTTGACATTGAAAGTAGATGTTTTATAAGGATGTAGGATAAAGTGGAGCCTTGAGACATTGGGGACAAAAGACGAAGGGGCTGCAGGAGGAGAGGAAGCCTCTACTTAAATGTTCTCCTTTTCTTCCACTGGGTCCGTGAGATTAATGACACCATCTGCACAATGAAGTCGTGGGCCGTGTGGAAGAAGCGCTGCATCATCATATTTCCTCTCTGGAGGGGAGGGGGGACTAATTAGGAAGACTTATGCCTCCCTTGCTGGGACAAGGTGTTCTCCGCACCTGCTCCCCGGTGGGCTGACCCAATTCACCGCGACCGTCACCACCAGCGTGTCACAGCACCGATAATCCACACCTCCCACCCCCCAAAAGAGCTATAACCTTACACTGACGTGGTAATACAGGCAATTAAATAGCGAGGGGGGGGGGGGACAGGGCACTGATCCAAATGTATAAGTGAGTGGATATAACGGTGACCCTCAAGACTTGTTATTAATAAGCTCGGAAACAAGATCCCAGTTTTTTTTATAAGCCATATTGTCCTCTAACCTCCTGGGACTTTTTTGAAACTGGCCTCTATCTTCTGATCGCCGCACTTTTCACAATGACCATTAAAACTATTTTTCAACTCCGATTGCACAAAATCCATCACACTGTCAAAAAACAAACAATGGCTATCAGCTACTCAAGATCTGACCTAGGGTTGACATGAAAGTGCTCATATTATGCTTTTGGGCTTTTCCCCATTTCCTTTATTGCGTTATATATCTTTTTTTGTGCATGTTATAGGTTTACAAAGTTAAAAAGCCCAAAGTCAACCCCAAAGGGACTTACCATCTCCAACAGAAAACACTGTTCAGCAACTGCTCCAAACAGCTCTATTGTAGTCCAGCCTTTACTTCTGTGATGAACGTGTGTCACTTTGTAACACACGTTATAATGCTCGCCTAGCTGCTAGCGTGGCACTCCCTCATAATCTGCTTCTGACTGGCTAGTAGTCCTTACCTAGCTACTGCGCATGCGCGACTCTCAACAAAGACGGAACAGAAGTGTGATGTGTCACTCTGTAGCTAAAACAGAGAGCTCAACACACAGGGTGAAAAGAGGAGCTGCAGCAATGTGTAGTACAACAAATATATGGTGTTCTTTTAAAATTACACCATGTAAACCTATTCTGGTACAACCTCTAAATACAATTATGAACCTGAAAATGAGCATAATATGAGCACTTTAACTGTTAAGGGAAAAAGTGTGACGATGGGAAAATTATTCAACTGATTTCACTTAATCTGAAAACTAATAAAACACTTAATTCATGCATATTTTTGCATGAATTGAGGTCCAACAGTCATCAGTTCAGGCCACCCACCTTTAATCAGCTCTGGCTTGTAGGTACTCCTCATGTTCTCCAGGATGCTATTGTAGAAGGGCTGGGCCAACTCTGCAGGCATGGCCGAGTGGAAGTCTGGCTTGTTGGCTTTCAGTATGCACTGTAGCGTGAACTGGCTCACACACAGCACCTCAAAGTCCCTGTCCATGACACTTTTGCTCCACGCCCGCCCGTTCTCATCTTCAAACAGCCGCAGGTTCAGGATCTTGCGTACTCTGAAAACACACAAGGAAAAGCAGGTGAGGAAACTGTAAGTCTGTAGTCTGTAACAGTGACAATCACTCTGATTAATCTGGTCAATGTTGGCAGATACCGTATTAGCTTTATTTGAAGGGACCACACTGGACTTTTCATGTTTTTAATCCTATTAATTTTGAACATTTTATACTACAAGTTTGTAAACTGATTTCCTATCCCCCAGGCAGGCTGCTTTTCATGCCAGGACATGAAAAACAACTTGGAACTTGAGATAATCCATCACAACAAGGACTTTGTTGTCTATATTGTTGATAGATAGACTTTTTTTATTGATCCCAAAAAAATGGGAAATAATGGTGTTGCAGCAGCAAACATATCAGACACACAGCACACATACAGAGTATACATTAAATAACAGGAAATCAGAGTTACAATACTGTGCAGTTTATGCAGGAATAATTTTTAAAACCTTGCTTGCGTTTGTTAGTTTTGAGCTCCTAAACTACAAATCATGAATACTTTTTTTTTACCTTTTGTTCATGACACTCATTCGGTTTGCATTCATTTCTGATGTCATGAAAATCAATAAGCCTAAATTCTGTAATCCATGTGAACGTAAAGTCTGTCATTATTGTTTAATTATTGTTGCATGGTAATGCCATTCATGTGCAGAGCTGATGTGGGTGTTGGGATTACACAACTTGAACACATTTCAAGACTTTATTAGAAGACTTACTGTAATCTGTGCAAAAATGAATGGAAGCCAATAGTAGAAACCTACATTTAGATGGTTAGCTATATTGTAAACCAAGACTTAGCCAAGACTTGGAAGAGACCCTCACCCCCAAACACAAACCCTACCAGCCATCATATTTGTTCAGTTAGCCTAACTGATCCAACTGTTCACTTTCTGTAAATTCAAGGTTGAGAAGACCCCAAATACCAAAAAACAACAAATTAATTATCAATTAAAAAATAAAATAACAATGGTGAGGGCGAGACCATAGTGCATATGTAAATGGATAACACAAGCAACACCTCTTACCATTATGGCACTTTAATGGTAGAAACTATAGCCCAACCAATACATGATTTTTGAGGTTGATACAGATATTTGTGAGTTTAAATAAATCAGAAGAAATGTCAAGCATTCATCTACCATAAACAATTTTTAAATAAAAGCCATTCAGATATGTACTATTAAGAATTGTGCCCAAGATATGTACTTAAATGGACATTTTAAAGTTGAAAAATAAACGTGTCAGTGCTGCCTGGTGGACTAAATGGAATGGAGACAGTCACAAGTCACCTCCAACAGATCTTAAGGATTTCTGTAACGATATATCTTGTTACAAGCTAGAATCACAAACAATACCTTTTGTCAGTTAATAATTCCAAATTCATCAGTGTGACATTGCACCTACCACAAACCAGTTTTTCTGGCACAAATGTTTAAACAGTGATTTTAAATCTAGTCAGGGTTCTGTTTCTGGTGTGAAGGGTCCCTCCCACAAACACTCACAGGTAGTCCGCATCCTTCTGGGTGTCCTCCACTGATATTCCCAGCAGTACACACAGTCCTCGTCCTATTGAACTGATCTCTTCTCCTCCCACTGTAGGAAAATAGGAAAAGGTTGATGACTGAGCAGGTACTGTAGTCATTCAGTGACCAAGCAGCCAAGACGGACAGGTGACAGGCTGAATGACATCAGTGTGTGGATAAAAGGAGCCAGCTGTTAGGGCTGTCATTCGGCCGTCAGTGCCACCGACTTCCAGAGGACTCTTTCATCATTTATAAATGTAAAGAACATTTACTGGTTTCCTCCCAGCGGTTCTCCGTCTGGACTCCGGTCAAAGACACAACTGGCTGTGTCTCTGAAGCCTCATTCGTTTCGCTCGCTGGGACTGCTAATGCTAACCCAGCTAGGTTAGCTAGCCAACATGCATGGTCAGCGACTTTAAACAAAAGAAAGTTATTAGCCTCAGTTTAGCGACATTTATCAAAGGCGTCAAAGAGTGCCACCTTCGCTCAGTTCAAAACAGCCGCTTACCTGTCACAGTCGCTTTGGTGACCCTCTGAATGATAGCTTTCATTGTTTTGGTTGTGTTGGGGCGGGGGCAGTGCACACGCTCTCTTAACTTCCAAAGACCTACGGGCGTGGGCGGATGTTGTCGCCCTCTACCGGCCGAAGCACGCAGCACATATCCTCGCCTTCGTCCGGAGGTTTGCTGGGACAAAAAGCTCAAGCTCAAGCAAGTCGCTGAGACCCATATGGCTGTAATTTGTAGCCTACAGAAGTGGAAAGTTAATAAGAGTATTTACTTTCGGCACCTGCTATTTCCACACAAAGTTACCAAATTGTTACATTTCAAGCACTTTTCACCAGTTCTCTCTCTCTTAAGTTCTAAGAAATAAGCACCAATAATGATCACAAATCTTGTTTCTATTTTTTTTTTAACCTTTTCTATAATTGAATGTCCTTGTTTTCTCACAAAAAAACGAAAATGATCATACATTTGATCTCACAGGGGTAAATGGCAAATATGAACCATAAATGATGTATATATCATTGGTAATTGAGCTGAAGTAAACATCTATTAAGTATTTTCACATACGTTGTTATGGCTGTATTGATTTAAAAGCCTATTAATGTGGTGGGTCCACCACAAAAATATGAACACCACACAAGGGTCAAACAGTAAATGTAAGCACCCAACAGTATATAAACTAGGTCAGATTAGTTCCACCTCAGGCAGCTACATCAATGCGGCCTACATGTTAATCCAGCAGTAATAACAGTAGGTCATTTTCCTCAATTGCAGATAAGCCTACTTTCACGTTTGAGTTAATTTTACTTATAACTGTGCACATTTACTCATGTAAAAATGTGAAGGCAGGACTTTCACTTGTAATGGAGTATTTTTTACAATGTGGTATTTCTTCACTCACGTAAGGGATCTGAATAGGGACTCTGGATGCTAAGTTAGATGTTGTAAGCAAATACTAAATGTGAGTGATTGTAAATTACATTTAGGGAATGAGAGTGCTTATTTTCCCTTCATAACTAAATTATTAAATTGACAGCCTAACTGTATGGCATTTTCAAACAAAAATGTCCTGCAAATTTGAATTAGTATGAACACCAACAATATTACAATGTAGTGCAAAGTTGATGTATCAGGTATTACATGAACGAATATTGCTTACACTGGATGATTGGAAAAACAAAAAACAATGTAGTACAATAGCCATGTATAATGTAGCTTCCTTAAAGTGTTCAGTGTTGTTGAGATTTCTTTGTAGATTTGATTCTGTTGTACATTTTGAAGCTGCACTTTGTGGTGGTTTTTGATTTATTAGACAGTAACAGAAATAAATGCATAACAAAATGCCAACACAGTGACATTGTACATTTATCAGAGCTGTCGAGGATGACACAAGAAAGTTACAAACTTATTCCTCATTGTGGTGTTGGACAGCATTATATTGAAAGGTGCTTCTATTATATTTCCCCCTTATATGCCTTTTTATGGAAGACATGTTGACAAAAATCTGCCTCAGTCATAGCTTACTGGGACACTTAAATAGAACTGAACCATTGCGTATGTTATTAGTAACACCTGTGCTTATCCTACTGTGACAAGTCAAAATGCCTGCTGTGGAAAAGGCGGGGCCCCATTTTTGTTAAAGGCTAAATATATGTCAAACCATTCTGGATGAAGTATTGTGGTGCTGCAGAGACGTCCCGGCCTACAAATCCTATCCTACAGACTAAAGAAATAAATCTTTGTTTGGTACGGATCCTCGCAAAAATCACACTCTAATCATTTTCATTTTTTAGATTTTAATATTTTTCAATGAAAATGAGAATAATGATGCAAAAATGATCATTCCCTCCAATATTGTGACTCATATTACAATATCAGTCAAAATAATCGCATTAGATCATTTCCTCATATCGTGCAGCCCTAGTCTCAGTCTCTACTCGGGATAATGACAATATCTTTTATATCTTTAAAAATAAAAATTGCAAAACCTTCGGACACTTTCATAATGGTGCCTCTTCCATAATGAAGAGATTAGGTTTATTTATACAGCAATAGTAGTTGTGGCAACTTTGTATTTTGGAAATAGTATGGATGAATCCGACAGTAATAGCCTAATGAATACTGTTGACATAATGAAATATATTTGGGGACTGATTATTAGCCTCCAAAAACAACAGCAGCTCCCTCAAACCTGGACATTGTACTGGAATTTATTTTACAAATAAAGACAATGTCCTCACACAGAAGCATTCATTCATAGTGCGTTGTAAAAACTTGCACTTAGCAAGTTCAGTGTCCACCGTCCTTTGCACTGATGCAGCTATTTGTCACCATCTCCACTCCCAGGTTGACTGCTGAAGGATTTGATGAAATTGTAGATCCTTGTGCTGTATGGGACAAAGTCTTTCTTGTAGACGATGACAGTTTTGGAGTGATCAGACAGGTAGACGACCTTGTTTGGATCTTCCAGCTCTGGCACCTCTTCTTTCACTAAATTCAAGGAGGAAAGGATTTGTATTTGTTATCTATGTAAACTGGGCTGTGGGAATATATTGTATAACAACTGCGAAAAGGTAGCCATGTCTAAACAAATGTGAGTAATTGATATTGAAAAGGAATTAGAGGTTTACTTATTGCAATAAATATTCCCTGCTTGACTAACAAACCTGACAACTATACATAAATACAAAAAAAAAGAATAAAGTAAGAAGCAAGTAACTGCAGCACATTCAAATCTTAATCTGCAAAGTAGCTGTCAGATAAATGTTGCCCGGTAAAAAGTAATCACAGTATAGAGCATAAAATGGAAATACTCAAGTAGAGGTAGGCGTGCACGATAAATTTTTATAAAATCGCGACCTCGATTCAGCCCTGTTCGCGATTTAATTTTTTTATTTTCAATTAATTTAAAGGGGTGATAGAATGATTATATAGGGCATTTCACACTGTTCCTTATGGTCTCCTAATGGGGTATGTAACAATAGTTGGGCTGAAAATGGCCTGGTTGATATTTTATTGGCCCTTATGCATCCCTGTGTTTTGGCCCTATTTGTAACTAGAGCTTTTCTTCCAAATATGGTATGGTCATGAATATTTAGATGAGCTGCGCGCTGCTTGGTTGAGCCTTATCCCCGTACACACACGTAGAGACGCGCGCTGATTGGTTGAGCGAATCGCCAATACACACACATTAGAAACGCGACAGAATCTCATATTCCAGACACTGCAATGTTTCCTTACCAAATTCACTTCTGAGACTTTTTTATGCGAGAAATCAACTATATAAAGCTCAAATATGGGCCGTTTTACAAAAATGGATGGCTAATTGCAAATTTGGTAAAACTGTGTGTCGGAGTTCAGCTGCCTGTGTTGCTGCCTCGCCGCCTGGCCTGCCTTCCTCCACAGACCCCGGCCTGCTGTGACCTTGATTGAGCTCCGGCACGGCTGCTGCAGCCCACAGCACCTCATACCCGCGCAAAGTCACCGTTTGGGCTAATGGACTACTACCAAATGCCGCTGCCCTGACAGAGCTCCAGGGCCTGCATCTCCTCTCTTCCTGCTAGCTAAATGGCCCGTGTGTGAGAGCGACAGCGCGGTCAGCGAGCTTGTTACACCAGCAATCTCTTACCACATGTTACAAACATGTCACGCCACTTAGCTATACAACATATACCTAAATGTCTTATAAAGCTTACAACGGTGTCTGATTTCAAGTTAATGAATATTTGTGAACTGTAAGGGTTTCGTTAGCTGCGACTGTCCCTTCAATCCTATGTGTACAGATTGCGGCTAGTTAGCTTCAATTTGGTCGTAATTCGAGTATATTTACAGTTTGAATTTCGTCACGCCACTTATACAACATCTAACTAAATGTTTTATTAAGCTAACAACGGTGTCTGATTTCAAGTTAATGAATATTTGTGAGCTGTAAGGGTTTCGTTAGCTGCGACTGTCCCTTCAATCCTATGTGTACAAATTGCGGCTAGTTAGCTTCATTTTTGGTCGTAATTCGAGTATATTTACAGTTTGAATTTCGTCACGCCACTTATACAACATCTAACTAAATGTTTTATTAAGCTAACAACGGTGTCCGATTTCAAGTTAATGAACATTTGTGAGCTGTAAGGGTTTCGTTAGCTGCGACTGTACCATCAATCCTATGTGTACAGATTGCGGCTAGTTGGCTTAATTTTTGGTCGTAATTCAAGTATATTTACAGTTTGAATTTCCTCACGCCACTTATACAACATCTAACTAAATGTTTTATTAAGCTAACAACGGTGTCCGATTTCAAGTTAATGAATATTTGTGAGCTGTAAGGGTTTCGTTAGCTGCGACTGTCCCTTCAATCCTATGTGTACAGATTGCGGCTAGTTAGCTTCATTTTGGTCGTAATTTGAGTATATTTACAGTTTGAATTTCGTCACGCCACTTATACAACATCTAACTAAATGTTTTATTAAGCTAACAACGGTGTCCGATTTCAAGTTAATGAATATTTGTGAGTTGTAAGGGTTTCGTTAGCTGCGACTGTCCCTTCAATCCTATGTGTACAGATTGCGGCTAGTACCTTCATTTTTGGTCGTAATTCAAGTATATTTACAGTTTGAATTTCGTCACGCCACTTATACAACATCTAACTAAATGTTTTATTAAGCTAACAACGGTGTCCGATTTCAAGTTAATGAATATTTGTGAGTTGTAAGGGTTTCGTTAGCTGCGACTGTCCCTTCAATCCTATGTGTACAGATTGCGGCTAGTTAGCTTCATTTTTGGTCGTAATTCAAGTATATTTACAGTTTGAATTTCGTCACGCCACTTATACAACATCTAACTAAATGTTTTATTAAGCTAACAATGGTGTCCGATTTCAAGTTAATGAATATTTGTGAGTTGTAAGGGTTTCGTTAGCTGCGACTGTCCCTTCAATCCTATGTGTACAGATTGCGGCTAGTTAGCTTCATTTTTGGTCGTAATTCAAGTATATTTACAGTTTGAATTTCGTTACGCAACATCTAACTAAATGTCTTATAAAGCTAACAACGGTGTCCGATTTCAAGTTAATGAATTTTTGTGAATTCCAGAGGAATTCTAAGAGAAGGCTAGCTAGCTCTCATTGATAGAGCTACATCCAGCTGCAGGCTCTATCAATGAGACTCACGGACAAGCGTTGTTTATTTCCCCAATCGTTTGTTTAAATAACTCAACACACTATAATTACACACATTAAAAGAGTAACTGGAACCTGTGGTAACAGATTGCTGGCGTAACAAGCTCGCTGACCGTGCTCTCACTCACACACACCGGGCATTTAGCTAGCAGGAAGAGGGGAGCTGCAGGCCCTGGAGCTCTGTCAGAGCAGTGGCATTTCGTAGTTCATTAGCCCAAAACAGTGACTTTGCGCGGGTATGAAGTGCCGTGGGCTGCCAGCCGTAACGGAGCTCACAGCAGGCCGGAGTCTGTGAAGGGAGGCAGGCCGGGCGGCGAGGCAGCAACACAGGCAGCACCGGCAGCACCGGCCTCTGAAGTCCGACACACAGTCGGACAAAATTTGCAATTAGACATCAATTTTCGTAAAACGGCCCATGTTTGACCTCTACATAGTTGATTTCTCGCATAAAAAAGTCTCAGAAGTGAATTTAATGGTAAAATAGCATATGAACAATGTATACAATTTCTGAGATCTGCACGACCTAGATTCAGAAGACTAACTGATCTCAGGTCAGTTGTGTAGCCTATGCAAATGTTGGGGCGTGACAAACACAGACTAGAGCCAAATGAGGAGGAGCCGCAATAGTTGACGTCAACTATGGGGCTCGTTGAGATTCGCCCGTTTTCAGAGGCAGTTTCAAATAGTGAGATTTGCAGAGAAAAGAGGTGTCAATGGGATTTAGAGGTTCTATGTATGTCCTAGTTACCCACTAAACTGTCATTATTCAATTATGACAAGGTAAAATCAGTTTTGCATTCTATCACCCCTTTAATGAAAGCATTTGAAAGTGACATGTTTTAATTATATAAAGACAAGTTCAAGGAGTTCAGACAGAGCCTGTATCAGGGCCATATTTAGTTCAGTGTGTTATATGTCACTATTTTTGGTAGCCTACTGTACTTAAATGGCCAGTATGTACTTTATTTTCTTAAATCATTGAATGTTTACAGGCTTGTGGTGATGCACAATGTGCTATAGGTGCCAAAAGAATCTATGTTTGGTACTGCCAATTTGTTTTGTTTTGTCATGGTTCGTGTGTGCAATAAACATTACACTTTGTGAGAAAAAAATCGTGGCAGAGAATTGTGATTTCAATTCTAAGCTAAAAAATGTTGTTTCATATTTTCCCCGAATCGTGCAGGCCTAAGTAGAGGAGTGCATTACTTGAATACATGATATATAGGCTACTAGCCTATTAGACGCAACTGCTCTACAGCCAACAGTTAAAAGGGCTGAACGATTAATCGTTTTGAATCAAGATTTGAAAGAATGCGATTAGCTAATCGCGAAGACCACGACTAATTGAATGTGCAATATGTAGTTGAATGTTTGGTGTAATTTTTTTTTTCCTCTTTTTTATTAATTTTATCTACTGTTGTTTCAAAAGATAGATGCTGGAATAATGTTACATATCACAGATTCAATGGTCCATGATTATTAAAAGAAAAACACTTATTGCTGGCAATATCAATGTTCTCATCCTTGCATAAGAATATAGAGCAGTTTTGATGGTGTCTCATGTTATAATGCTCCATGACATGCTTTATCTGTTACACAGTGAATATTGAACTTTAGCTAAACTTAAAAATAACAATCGCAAATTAAATCGTAATGGCAATATCTTGCAGAAAAATCACAATTATATCTGTAGTTTTAACCAATAGTTAAAACTGCAGGTACATAGCCAATACTTAACTTGCACTGGAAAAGAGAATAAAGCAAAGCTGCGTAAAGTAACAAACAATAATAGAAAGAGACTAAAAGTTAGTATGTAAAATGAGTCGCCCAGAGACTCGAAAGGTCTGTTTACAGTTTGAATAGGAACAAACTCAAAAGGGAATCACCGAGACAAGCAAGTCAGGGTTTCAGAATCAGAATCAGAGTTATTGGCAGGTTTGCGTAAACAAACAAGGAATCTGACTCCGGTTAATCTTTGCCCTCTAAGTACAACACTCATTTAACATATAAAGAATAAAAAACTGAAAGAACAGTAATAAATATAAAAAATATATATAAGTAAACAGTATATATTAATAGATATTAATAGAATTCACAAATTTACAAGAAATATACAATAACAATTGAAGAGAGGGAAGGAATAGAGCAGTATCATTATAGTCTGAGATTTAAGATTTCAATAAAAATAAAAAATTAAAATAACCCTTTTTTTGACGAGGGTCGGGCTGGAGCCAGTGATAACAGAATCATGGACGTTATCGCGAAATTTAAAATTTAAAAAAAACAGACTCCATAGGGCCCTACATTAAGTCAGTGCTGAAAGCTAACTGGAGATTTGAAAATACGACTACGTCTAAGATTCCAACCGAGCCGCCCCACTGTAACTGTAGTTTAACAAAATACGTCTTAAATGTGTTTTATTCCCAGTGGCTTGGGCCTGACTGGTGGAGAGCAGCAGCAGCAGCAGCAGCAGCAGCAGCAGCAGCAGCAGCAGCAGCAGCAGCAGCATGTGTGTGTGTGTGTGTGTGTGTGTGTGTGTGTGTGTGTGTGTGTGTGTGTGTGTGTGTGTGTGTGTGTGTGTGTGTGTGTGTGTGTGTGTGTGTGTGTGTGTGTGTGTGTGTGTGTGTGCGCGCGCGTCTGGTCCTCTCACCCGGCGTGTCCTTATAGCGCCCTGTGTATCTGAAGAACGCGTAGGAACCGACCATGGTCCAGATACCGACAGCGTACACCGCAGACAGTCGTGTGTTCCACTTCAACACCTCTTTGAAATTCATGACTGCCCTCTGCTCCGCGAAATATAGCTAGGTTAGGTCTTTTAATGAAAGGGCTTCACTTATCGTTTGCTAGTGCACTCATGGGTGAATTCCATAGGGCGCTGCCATGACAGTCAACCCGGAAGTACAAACTGATACAAAAAGACAACGTCCGGTTAATATTTTTAAATTAATATGCAGAACATAGTTAAACACAGTGAAATAGAACAAATTACAATTAAAAGTAAATACAAATAAAACTAAAATAAAATAAATTATTCAAAGGCATTACAGTCCATAAGGCATGTCAAAGTTGTTCACATATTCTCCTCAGTCTTCATATATTCTTAAAATAAAATTACATGGAAGCTTTACAATTTATAATGACAAATATTTTGAGACATCTTCACATATAGAGTAAATGTTATCACTGGAGTCTTTCAGAAGTTTCAAAGAAGCAAAGTATTCCCTCAGTTCAATTTTAAACACCATTACGGATGGATTTTTGTTTTGCCATTTACATTTATGGATATGGTATTTACCCATAATTGTTATGATATTGTAAATTCTAAAAAGTTCTTTCGGAAGATTTTCATTGCCAAAAAGAATTTGCTCCAACTTTAATTGTGTAATTTTCACCATTTTTGTTTCCAGCCAATTCATGACATCTTGCCAGAATCTTTTTATCACTGGACAAGAGAAAAACAAATGTTCAATAGTTTCATCTTCCTGGGAACAGAACACACATGGCTCCACTTCAAAACCAAATCTCTTTTTAAGCAATGCCGCTGCTGGATAATATCCATTTATAATTTTGAATTGCATTTCTTTGATTTTAGGAGGTATGGGCCATTTCATGAATTTGATATATTTATTTGTTATTATGTCATCAAAATGCCTTATTTTTGTATTTTGGTTAAAATCATGAAATAGTTTACCTTTGAATATTTTGCTAATACAATTATTGTTAAATTTTTTGCTATTCAGGGGAATTTGATTTAGTTGCAGTTTAGGCAAATTTATTTGACTTTTGGAATAATGTTAACAATGTTGTATCATATTTAATAAGGCTATTGGTATTGCTTCACATATCTTATTATAATCCCTTATTGAACTCTGTATATTAAATTTTGTTTTAAAATCGGTAAACCTAAGAAAATTACCTTGTTCATCTAATATATCTGTGATGAAAATAATTCCCTTTTCAAACCAATTTCTGAAAAAAACTGTTTTCCTACTTATTGTTATCACTCTGTTGTTCCACACGGTGGAGCCATGTGGAGTAAAATTATGAGTAAATACCATCTTCCAATAATGAAGAACTTGTTTATGATAATCAGACAGTTTAACTGGCAATTTGGATACCTCAAAATCGCACTTTAAAAGAAACTCCAAGCCTCCCACTTTATCAAAAATGTTTTGGGGAATATGATACCACAGAGAATCAGGTTTTTCTAAAAAAGCTTTTACCCAGTTAACTCTAAAAACTCCAACCATAGATTCAAAATCAATTGTTTTTAACCCCCTTTTATTATAGTCTTTAACAAGTTGTGATTTTTTAATGTAGTAAGTTTTATTACGCCAGATGAATTGGTAGATTATAGTATTTTCTTTTCTTATGTTTTGTGAACTAATATATAGAGAATAGCTTGGGTAAATTAATTTAGAAATCCCTTCTGATTTTGACAATAGGTTACGTCCTAAAATAGTTAAGTCTCTTGTTAACCAATGATTTAGGTTTCTTTTTATTTCTTCAAATTTCTCTGTGATATTTTTGGATTCTCTTATTGCCAAATTTTTAGATAGATGAATGCCCAAGTATTTTACATCATTCTTAACTGGAATCATCTCTAAGTTAGTCTCAGCGCAATTATACAAAGGTAGTATTTCACATTTTTTTAGATTAAGGCAAAGGCCTGATGCCCTGGAGAAAACAGAAATCACATTTAAGGCCTTCTGAAGAATTGATTTGTCCTTTAGAAATATCACTGTATCGTCAGCAAATTGGCTTATTTTCAATTCGGTGTCACAAATTTTAATCCCTTCAAGGTCTTTATTATTTACTACAAAATAAGCCAAAAGCTGTGTACAGAGAATGAATAATTTTGGTGAAATTGGACACCCATGTCTTATTCCACAAGAGACATTGATCCTTGGAGTGATGTCTGATTGAAGTGAAATATAACTATATATTTGATCATAAAACATTCTGATTACCTTACAAAAGTTATTGCCAAACCCAAAAAGTTGGAGCGTTTCCAGTAAAAAATCATGTTCGATGGAATCAAATGCCTTGAAAAAAATCAACAAACAATATTAGGCTTTCTGTGTTAATAAGGCTCCGGTAATCTAACATGTCCATTATTAGTCTCACATTGTTATGAATATGTCTACCTTTAATAAAAGCTGACTGAAATTCGTCTATTAACTTATTCAAGACATTTTTTACTCTGTTAGCATAAACCAAAGCTAGTAATTTATAATCATTGCAGAGTAAGGTTATAGGTCTCCAATTATCTAATAATAATAAGTCTTTACTGGGTTTGGGCAACAAGGTTATCAGACCAGTTTTCACTGTTGGGGATAACTGACCCTTATTTATGCAATCGAGATACGCGTTAAATAATACATTTTTAATGTCTGTCCAAAAAGTCTTAAAAAATTCTATAGATAAACCATCAATGCCAGGTGATTTTCCGTTTTTCATTTGTTTTAAAGCGGTTTCAATTTCTGTTAAGGTTATATCTTTATCTAGTAAAAGTTTGTCTTCATCTGTTAGTTTTGTTACATTTTCGTTTACACTTTTCATAAAGGCATCATAATCGTCCCTCTGAAATTTTTTCTTATATAAGTTGCTATAGAATTGACATACTTCCTCTGTTATTTTTTGTGTGTCTTGAATGATATTTCCGTTTTGGTTTAATCTTGTTATACATTTTTTAGTCTGTCTCCGTTTTTCAAGGCTATAAAAATATGATGAGTTTTTTTCCCCCTGCTCAATCCATTTGGCTTTTGATCTAACAAAGGCGCCTTTTGCCTTCTCCAAGTAATTACCATCTAAACGGTTCTGGAGCATGTGTAGCTCTTGTGTCTCTTCTACAGTTATGTTAGGTTTTCCACACAATTCACTTATCTTTTCAACTATTTCCTTTTGTTTACGTTTACGGTTGTCGGCTATTTTCTTACCAGCTTCAATAGCTTGTTGCTTTACTCGAAATTTAAACCATTCCCATTTACTTATATCTGACAGATCCATGTCATTAATTTCAAGACATATTATTCTAATCTGGCTACAGAATTCTTCGTTCAGCAACAAGGTATTGTTAAATTTCCAAATATTGTTTGATTTTTGTTTGACTATTGATAGTGACAAACCAATAAGACAATGGTCCGTGAGAGGAGATGATTGAATATCACATTTTGGTGTGAGATTAGTAATGTTTGGAGACACAAGCCAATAATCTAACCTTGAGCATAGGTTAGCATCTGCTGGGCTGATCCATGTAAATTGCATTGTGTTAGGGTGTGTCACTCTCCAATAATCTACCAAGTTATTGGATAAACAAAAATTGTGTAACATGTCATTGTATTCTGGTTGTAACCCCTTGGGAAGTTTTCTGTCAAGCTAGGAATTAGGTGCTATGTTAAAATCACCTCCTATTATTATGCTGTTCGTGCCGTAAGTTGCACTCCATTCCCTGATAGCTTGAGTTAACTTTAACCTCATATTTCTATTGAGAGACCTGTTGTTTGTAACAGTTCAGGGAATTAAAGGACCCAAATGCAGAAAGCAGACAGGCAGGCAGGTCTGAAGTCTGAGTTGGAAGATTTATTTGTCCGACAAACAAAGTGCAACTTAACAAAGGGAGTCTTGAGAGGGGCAGGCAAAAACTAATCCAGAAAATAACAGGGAATCCAAAAAACAAGAGCAGAACAAACCAGAAACTTGAAACCAAAGGAAATCCAGGGAGCAAAGACCCAGACACAAACTGACACGGGGCAACACGACAGGCACAAGCAAACACAAACAATGATCTGACAAGAGACAAAGGGAACACAGAGGCTAAATACACGAGGTGACGGGTAAATCAGAAACAGGTGAGACAACAGGTGAAGCACATCAGGGCGGGGCAGGACAATCACAAAGGAGGGAAAACACAGGAAGTAAAGTGGACAAGACAGAAAACCAACTATCAAAATAAAACAGGAAATGGGAACAACTAACAGAAGACATGAAATCAACTAAATACAGAAACTTGACAACACTAGACACAAGGGAGAGCAGAGAACACAGGAAGGCACAGGGAACATGAACGCACACAGTCCAGAATTAAACAAACAGGGTGAATACAGAAAACCAGAAAAAAAACCACAGCTCAAGCAAAAACACAGAAACCATAACAGAACCCCCTCTTCAAGGGGCGGATTCCAGACGACCCAAAAAAGGGAACAAAAAACAACCCAAGGAGGGCGAGAAAGTCCAGGGGGAGCAGAGAGTCCTGGTACAGGGAACAGAGTCCCAGGGGCACAGGGGACAGAAGGCCCTGGGGCACAGGGAGCGGAGGACCCTGGGGCACAGAGGGAACAGAGGGGCTCCGGGGGCACAGAGGGAACAGAGGGGCCCCGGGGCACAGAGGGGCCCCGGGGGCACAGAGGGAACAGAGGAACCCGGGGGCACAGGGAACAGAGGGGCCCCGGGGGCACAGGGAACAGAGAACACTGGGGGCACAGGGAACACAGAGAGGGAACACTAGGGACAGGGGGAGACAGAAAGACCACTAGGGACAGGGGGAGACAGAGAGAGACCACTAGGGACTGGGAGACAGAAGGAACGCAGAACTGGGCAGACTATAACAGACATGACTCAGACAAAACAGACACGGACAGAACAGGCTCGGACAGGATAGACTCAGACGGGACAGACACAGACACAGACTCAGACAGGACAGACTCAGACGGGACAGACTCGGGACAGACACAGACGGGACAGACTCGGGACAGACTCAGACACAGACGGGACAGACTCAGACACAGACGGGACGGACTCAGACACAGACGGGACGGACTCAGACACAGACGGGATAGACTCAGACAAGACGGACTGGGACTTATGGGCAGGGACTGTAATGGGGACACGGATAGTGACAGGGACAGAGACGGGCACGGTGACAAGGATGGGCACGGTGACGGGGACAAGGATGGGCACGGTGATGGGGATGGAGACAGGGACAGTGACAGGGACGAAGACAGGGACAGTGACAGGGATGAAGACAGGGGCGGTCTCAGGGGCGGTCCCAGAGGAGGTCTCCATGGCACCGGAGGCCGGCAAAGTCTCAGAGGGGGTCTCCCGGGCAGTCCCAGGGGCGCAAGAGACCGGCAAAGTCGTAGGGGTGGTCCCGCGTCGGGATTCAGGGGGGCAGCCAGCCCGCCGGGGAACAGGAGGGCTGCTGGCCAGCCCGGGATCTGGGGCGCTGGCTAGCTAGCTGCGAATCAGGGGAGCTGCTAGCCAGATGGGAGTCAGGGGAGCTGCTAGCTATATGTGAGTCAGGGGAGCTGCTAGCAAGATGTGAGTCAGGGTAGCTGCTAACTAGCTGCGAGGCAGGGGAGCTGCTAGTTGGTGCGAGTCAGGTGAGCTGCTGGCTAGCTGCGAATCAGGGGAGTTGCTAGCAAGATGGGAGTCAGGGGGGCTGTTAGCTAGCTGCGAGTCAGGGGAGCTGCTAGCTAGCTGCGAGTCAGGGGAGCTGCTAGCCAGCTGCGAGTCAGGGGAGCTGCTAACTAGCTGCGAGGCAGGGGAGCTGCTAGCTAGCTGCGAGTCAGGGGAGCTGCTAGCCAACTGTGTGTCAGGGTAGCTGCTAACTAGCTGCGAGGCAGGGTAGCTGCTAGCTAGCTGCGAGGCAGGGGAGCTGCTAACTAGCTGTGAGGCAGGGGAGCTGCTAGCTAGCCGGGACACAGGGGAGCGGTTAGCTAGCCAGGAGACTGGGGACAGCGGCGACTCCGGGCTGCTGCACGTCAGCGGCGACTCCGGGCTGCTGCACGTCAGCAGCGACTCCGGGCGGCTGCACGTCAGCTCGGGGTCAGGAGAGCTGCACGTCAGCTCGGGGTCAGGAGAGCTGCACGCCGGCGGCGACTCCGGGCGGCTGCACGTCAGGTTGGGGTTGCTAGGGAGCGACGACTCTGGGGTGGACAGCGGAGCATGGCGACGGGAGCCACAACGGCCTTTTCCCCGTCTACGGCCTCCACGGGTCCCACAGAAGACTGCTAGGCGGGTGCCCTCATAGGACTCCTGGTGGTTGGGGGCGTCTGAGCAGTTCAATGAGAGGTCTGGGGAAGCCAGTAAAGGGGCAGGCTGGCCGAGAAAGCATGCGCCAACGGCCACGGTGTTGGCCGACTGGGGAGGAGGCAGGCTGGTGGTGGGTGAGTCACTGGGGGTGCCTTGTAGAAACTGCTGTAGCCCGCGCTTGCATTCCTCCAGCTGGGGAACAAAGTGGCTCACCCAAGGCCTCTCTGCCAACCACTGCCGCTGAATGGCGAGCTTCTCCAGGAGAGGAGGGTGCCGGTCTGGCTCAGAGGAGAGCAAACACTGCACCGTCCAGCCAAACTCCAACTGCTGGACAGCGCTGGAACACTGGGTGACTCTGGGACACTAGAGAGCTCAGAGACACTAGGGACACCAGAGCGTTCGGGGACACCAGGGAGCTCGGGGACACTAGAGGGCTCAGGGACACTAGAGAGCACGGGGACACTGAAGGGGCTGCCAGCTTGCTGGGAGTCAGGGGAGCTGCCAGCTAGCTGGGATCCTGGGGAGCTGCTAACTAGCTGCGAGTCAGGGGGGCTACCAGCTAGCTGGAATCCTGGGGAGCTGCTAGCTAGCCGGGAGTCAGGGGAGCTGCTAGCTAGCTGCGAGTCAGGGGAGCTGCTAGCTAGCTGCGAGGCAGGGGAACTGCTAACTGGCTGCGAGGCAGGGGAGCTGCTAGCTAGATGGGAGTCTGAGGAGCTGCTAGCTAGCTGCGAGTCAGGGGAGCTGCTAGCTAGCTGCGAGCCAGGGGAGCTGCTAGCTAGTTGCGAGTCAGGGGAGCTGCTAGCTAGCTGCGAATCAGGGGAGCTGCTAGCTAGCTGCGAATCAGGGGAGCTGCTAGCCAGATGGGAGTCAGGGGAGCTGCTAGCAAGATGGGAGTCAGGGGAGCTGCTAGCTAGCTGCGAGTCAGGGGAGCTGCTGGCTAGCTGCGAATCAGGGGAGTTGCTAGCTAGATGGGAGTCAGGGGGGCTGTTAGCTAGCTGCGAGTCAGGGGAGCTGCTAGCTAGCTGCGAGTCAGGGGAGCTGCTAGCCAGCTGTGAGTCAGGGGAGCTGCTAGCTAGCTGCGAGGCAGGGGAGCTGCTAGCTAGCTGCGAGTCAGGGGAGCTGCTAGCCAGCTGTGTGTCAGGGTAGCTGCTAACTAGCTGCGAGGCAGGGGAGCTGCTAGCTAGCTGCGAGTCAGGGGAGCTGCTGGCTAGCTGCGAATCAGGGGAGTTGCTAGCTAGATGGGAGTCAGGGGGGCTGTTAGCTAGCTGCGAGTCAGGGGAGCTGCTAGCTAGCTGCGAATCAGGGGAGCTGCTAGCTAGCTGCGAATCAGGGGAGCTGCTAGCCAGATGGGAGTCAGGGGAGCTGCTAGCTAGATGGGAGTCAGGGGAGCTGCTAGCAAGATGGGAGTCAGGGGAGCTGCTAGCTAGCTGCGAGTCAGGGGAGCTGCTGGCTAGCTGCGAATCAGGGGAGTTGCTAGCTAGATGGGAGTCAGGGGGGCTGTTAGCTAGCTGCGAGTCAGGGGAGCTGCTAGCTAGCTGCGAGTCAGGGGAGCTGCTAGCCAGCTGCGAGTCAGGGGAGCTGTTAACTAGCTGCGAGGCAGGGGAGCTGCTAGCTAGCTGCGAGTCAGGGGAGCTGCTAGCCAGCTGTGTGTCAGGGTAGCTGCTAACTAGCTGCGAGGCAGGGTAGCTGCTAGCTAGTTGCGAGGCAGGGGAGCTGCTAACTAGCTGCGAGGCAGGGGAGCTGCTAGCTAGCCGGGACACAGGGGAGCTGTTAGCTAGCCAGGAGACTGGGGACAGCGGCGACTCCGGGCTGCTGCACGTCAGCGGCGACTCCGGGCTGCTGCACGTCAGTGGTGACTCCGGGCGGCTTTACGTCAGCTCGGGGTCAGGAGAGCTGCACGTCAGCTCGGGGTCAGGAGAGCTGCACGCCAGCGGCGACTCCGGGCGGCTGCACGTCAGGTTGGGGTCGCTAGGGAGCGACGACTCTGGGGTGGACAGCGGAGCATGGCGACGGGAGCCACGACGGCCTTTTCCCCGTCTACGGCCTCCACGGGTCCCACAGAAGACTGCTAGGCGGGTGCCCTCATTGGACTCCTGGTGGTTGGGGGCGTCTGAGCAGTTCAATGAGAGGTCTGGGGAAGCCAGTAAAGGGGCAGGCTGGCCGAGAAAGCATGCGCCAACGGCCACGGTGTTGGCCGACTGGGGAGGAGGCAGGCTGGTGGTGGGTGAGTCACTGGGGGTGCCTTGTAGAAACTGCTGTAGCCCGCGCTTGCATTCCTCCAGCTGGGGAACAAAGTGGCTCACCCAAGGCCTCTCTGCCAACCACTGCTGCTGAAATGGCGAGCTTCTCCAGGAGAGGAGGGTGCCGGTCTGGCTCAGAGGAGAGCAAACACTGCACCGTCCAGCCAAACTCCAACACCTTCTTAGTAAAAAATAGCTTCTCCGCTGGGTCCATGAGGGTCAGATCATTCTGTAACAGTTCAGGGAATTAAAGGACCCAAATGCAGAAAGCAGACAGGCAAGCAGGTCTGAAGTCTGAGTTGGAAGATTTTTTTGTCCAACAAACAAAGTGCAACTTAACAAAGGGAGTCTTGAGAGGGGCAGGCAAAAACTAATCCAGAAAATAAGAACAGGGAATCCAAAAAACAAGAGCAGAACAAACCAGAAACTTGAAACCACAGGAAATCCAGGGAGCAAAGACCCAGACACAAACTGACACGGGGCAACACGACAGGCACAAGCAAACACAAACAATGATCTGACAAGAGACAAAGGGAACACAGAGGCTAAATACACGAGGTGACGGGTAAATCAGAAACAGGTGAGACAACAGGTGAAGCACATCAGGGCGGGGCAGGACAATCACAAAGGAGGGAAAACACAGGAAGTAAAGTGGACAAGACAAGACAGAAAACCAACTATCAAAATAAAACAGGAAATGGGAACAACTAACAGAAGACATGAAATCAACTAAATACAGAAACTTGACAACACTAGACACAAGGGAGAGCAGAGAACACAGGAAGGCACAGGGAACATAAACGCACACAGTCCAGAATTAAACAAACAGGGTGAATACAGAAAACCAGAAAAGAAAAAACAGCTCAAGCAAAAACACAGAAACCATAACATTGTTGTACCCATATACATTAATTAAAATCATTTTAAAATCAAATAGTTCCACCATGACTATTAGCCAATGACCAGCTTCATCACTTTTATAATCAATAATTTTCCCTATAAACCTAAAAAATAAAATCATCACTCCTGCAGAATGAGAGGTTCCATGTGAATACAAAATATTGTCTCCCCATTGTTGCTTTCAGAATTGTTCGTCGTCTTTGTTAGAATGTGTCTCTTGTAACAAAATCAGGTTTGCTTTGACTTCCTTACAAAATAAAAAAATGGCCTTACGCTTTATATTATTCTTTAAACCTCGAACATTTAAAGAACTAAAAACAATAGCGCTTATAAAATAGGATTTAAGGCAGGAATGAACAATCTATCATAGATTTCAACTTTGACATTAACAGTAACAGTCCCCTTAATCAAACTTTCTAAATCAAGGTGATGACACTATATTTAACCTGTGAAAGGTACCTCCACTCTTTTTCCATCTATAATAGCATACCCTTCCTTCAGGTAGGCTTTCTTCCCATTGCGTCTGGCCTCCTGTACTGTTGGATACAGCTTTGCCCGGGCTTCACGATCTTCTTTAGACCAGTCCTGTCTAAAATGAACATGCATCTCCTTGCAGACTCTGGCCTCCCTCAACCTCCTCCAGATCTCGTCCCTCGTCGTCCGCATGCCAAACTGTATGATGATCGGTCGTGGTCTCATGTTGAAGGCGGGATCATCTTTCTTTCCCAGACGATGGACAGTATCAACCTTGTCTCGTAGTTTTTCCACTGATATCGGAATCACTTTTGTGAGAATGCCGATCACCACATCTCTTGTATCCTCGTTTTCCTTCTCCGGTAGCCCGATCAATTTGAGATTCCATCGTCTTCCGTCTTCTCTCGATTTCCCGGCATCTTTCCTTCAGCTCCTTGTTATCTTTTGTCAGCCTATCCACTTGCGCTTTGAGTTGAATCATTTCATTTTTATTTTCTGTCACCTCTTTTTCGTTGTTCTGGATGCGCTGTTCGAAGTTTTCGAACTTTTTTTCGAACGCATCCAGTCTTTCCTCAAATCTTAGTGACAAAGAGTGAATAGCATCATATAAGCTTTCCATGCTTACTTCTCTAGATTGATCTCTCCTCTTCAGTTTCTTTGGATTTGGACTCTGTAACGCAGTGTGGTCGTTCAGAGTTTTTGCCATCTGCATCTCTTCTTCAACACATTCGTCAAAACATGCCTCACGTATCCCGTCCAGACTATAGTCATGTTCATTGAAGCTAGCTTGGTCTTGAGTGTTAGCCATTTTTTCCGAGTGTATTATTTTGTGCGTCTTTTCAAAAAAGTGTCTCAAAATAGTCTTTTAGGAGTGTTGTCTACCTTTCAATGGCTTGAGGGGTGACTGTTGTTCAAAATGAACTGTTTTAGATGTCAAAATCACTTTTTCTGTCGGAACCTGCAACTTTCACGTCTGCTCACTCCGCCATCTTGCTCCTCCACCCGGAAAAAGAACTTCCGGTTAATATGTAATTAAACGTTTGCAAACTTGAACAATTGATATTCTTTTTCAAATATCATATAGCAGACCTAAAAGGAGACAATGTAGAAGGGCTCGGCGGATGTAAATTGCTGGGATAGATAGATATCTACATTACTTTATAAATTATAAATTACATGTAATGATGTACATTTCTAGAGAAGTTTCAGAATCAGCAAAGGGTTTATTGCCACAGTACTTGGAATTTGGCTTGGTGACTGTTGCATACATAATTACACAAACAAACATACTAAATATGAATAAGAAATGAACAATAAATACAGAAGAAAATATATACTGACTGTTAATCCATGAGTGTCAAGGGGAAACTGATGGCCATATCTATGCTGACAAGCGGCATAAAGTATAAAACTCACTACATTTAAAAATAAATAAAAAAAACAGGTTTGCTACATTTAATGCTGAAAATTAGGCAAGGCAATGGCAAGGCAGCTTTATTTGTATAGCACATTTCTGCAACAGGGCAGTGCAAAATCCTTTACATGAGACATTAAAGAGCAGTTAAAAACGATTAAAAAAAATTAAAACCTTAAATAGTAGTTAAAAACAGATAAAAGACGAGAATAAAATTTACAGTGCAGTATAGGAAGAAGTTAACCGAGTCCAAGTCGAGCCTCCCAGAGGACTTTGATCAATCGAAATGTCATCACAATCGCAAAATGGCATAGCCGACTGCAATTTTCTAATCGCAGGATGCCCATGTCTTGGCTAAATGTTTGTCAAAATAAATTTTCAATTAAATGTAGTTGTGCTGCAGAAAAAGTCCTTGACTGCACATCAAGCTTAAATGTTAAATTAAAGCTATATTTCACCTCAATTTCAGGCTGCTCTAAAAATCAAACCTCCTGTTTAGCCAGACTCATTTCGCGTCAGGTTGATAGTATACCATAGACTGTAAATATTAGTGGACAGTCCATCCGGTTTCGCAAAGTGCTGCAAATGCGGAAGTGCCTTAAACGTGCATTCTATCTGAATTCCAGCAGGGGGCGACACGTGCGGTTGCAAAAGGAGGTCGGTTTCTGTAGAAGTCTATGAGAAAGTGACCCACTTCTCACTTGATTTATTACCTCAGTAAACCTCTTCATAATGAGTTTATGGTCTCAATCGCTAGTTTTAAGTCTTCTGCAACACAGAATGATGTTCATTTTTTGAATTATGGTCTTGTTGATTTTAAAATCGGCAATAAAGCAGAGGTTGTTTTAGGGCGTGGCTATGATGTGATTGACAGTTCGCGGCCTGTCAATCATGACAAGAGGTTTAGCAAAGCTTTTCCAAGGCACGTCAACTTCATTTTGGAGTTTGACCAGCTTTCTTCGTAGTGACTGTGACACTTTGGTTGCCTAATAATGTCTTGTTCAGCGTTTGGTTGGAGGACAAGACACTCAAAAGAGTCGGCAGTTCATTTTTTCTGGTAAGTAACGTAAAATTTTTTTTAAATACTGTTTTTCGTTAGCGAACGTTAGCATCCCAATTAATATCAGTTTGCTAGCTAGATTGCACCTTGCTACCCAAGCTAGCGGGCTAACATTATGCAGACCGTATAAACGGATTCAAATATAGCTATATTTAACGTTACAGTCATATACAGTAGGTATGCACAACGGTCTCGCCGGTGATCTATTTTTAACCATATCTGGTGTTATTGCTAATCGATGCGCATGCCTCCCTAACCCGCAAGCTAACACTACCATTACATGTAATGGTAGATAATGTTAGCTTAAAATCAAAGCCTGATATAGTTAATGCTATGGTGCAAAGTCATATTAAACCCTATATTCACACGGGATTAGAATAATTTTGGGACTGCGTGTGATTTAGAAATTACCCCCTCACATCTGAGTTTCGTGTGGCGCATTCGCACAGGACAAGCAGAGACTGCTTTTACTTGAATATACTGAAATATATGTTCCTGCCCGAGAGTTGGGCAACGTTACCCGGAGGTGCCCGAAGGACAGGCACATAATATCATCCCCGCCGCGGGGCACCCACACAGCATCACCGTCGCCCTCAACCTCGGACAAAGCTGCGGGGGGAACGCGTAGACTCGGAGACGGAGGTCTCTGGGCGGGGCAGTGGGCCAGAATATGCGTTGATGCTCTTACACTGATGTCTTTGTTCCACTTACTGTAGTTGTGTCTGCTAATCTATTTGAAGACCTTCTGTCAGCAGATAAGTCTGTTTTAAGATGAGTCACATACATGTTACAATCTATATTTACAAGTGCTGTTTATTACCAAAATGTACATATCATTAAAAGTGTTGCGTACAATACACATTGTCTAAGATAAATTTGACATGTAGCAGTATGTTTACTTAATACTGCATGTCCTCAACTGAAGCATAGATTCATGTACAAGCGCATATATTAATATAATTCATTGTGATCTACCATGCCTTAACTACATGTTTGTCTATTACAAACATTTGCCTGTCCTTATCCTTTCTCTTGTGCCTCAGCTGCCATTGGAACCTGACTCCTGCTACCGCTTCACTCCTGCCATCCACCGGAGCAGACAGCCACCACCACTGGACCCCCCACCACTAGCCGGCCTACTGTCTTCCTCTGACGGACCCGCTCCTTCCCAGAAAGCACCGACCCGTTCTCCATCCTGGAAACTTTGACGTGCTTTTCCCCCCTCAGAAACCTGGACTCGATACTTTAAATTAAACCTGTTAATTCACACTCCTGGCTCTGCGTTCTGTTCACCATTCAAACCTAAAAGTTAGCACTTTAGACCCATACACAAAAGAAATATGTTTGAAATATATTTTCAGAATATATTTTGAAATATATTTTTGGAATATATGCAAATATTCGAAATTAGGCCCAATAAATATATTTTTTATTTTTTATAAATATATTTTTTGGAATATATGCAAATATTAGAAATTGGCCCAATAAATATATTTTAGTTAAATATATGTAAATATATATATTTTTGAAAATATATTTTAATTAAATATGTGAATATATATTTATATTTCAATATATTTACTAACAACATATGTTCATATGTTTTAAAAAGTTTTAATTTATTTAAAAAGTTAACTTTCACAAACAAACACATTTTCAATTTATTTTTTAAATTTTTATTTATTTATTTCATTTTAAATCTGAGCTCTTGGTCCCTTGGTGGCCTGTGGAAATTTCTTCAACACTGCGTCTGGGGGTAGAAGGATAGACACTTTGTTTAGGTTTAGCTATTAGATGTGATCAGTGTTTCAGCATAGTAAGCAACTGCATTTGTTTCAGTATATCTAATAAACTGGCAACTGAGTGTGTAACTGTGTTAACATCACATTTCACATTGTAACATTATCACCACCTGACTGAATGTTAAGTAAATCATTTGCCATTTCACCAAAAATAACATTGATGGTGTTGGAGTCCAGTGCTTCCCGCTGCAGATCAGTCGCATCCCTTCTGGATTTTCCACCTAAGACAAAGAATAGTACAGAATATTTCTGGGATTTAATTAGGGTTGTTTTTGGTGTGGTTATTTGTTTGTCTGTGTGCAGGATTACGTAACAACTACAGGCCAATTTTCAAGGACCTCAATACTGCACTAAACAGCATATGGCCTTGGTGAAGGTCTAAGCCCAACCCCTCCCCCACCCTTCTTCTTTTGAGATAAATACATTTTATTTCATTAATGCAGCCTATATGAAACCTATATGAACAAAGGAAACAATACCTTTGAGGTTACTTTGAAGGAGGACATCCACTGGAAACACCCCTAGCAGCAGAGTCCGGACCATAGCTGTTGCAGTTGATGCATGGACTGCTGCCTTCCAGGCATTTTTGTTGCATAGTACAAGCGTGTTCTTCCCAATTTCAACCTTAGTGGAAATAAACACTAACTCAGTCAAAATTTATAAATCGACCATGTCTGTTGAATAGGGACAGTAATAAAGTTACATTTAAATGTTCCAATCGTCATTTCCATTAAGTGCACTGATTTGATGTTCAATATGAGATGACACTATTATGTTGAAATTTACACACCTTACAAGCAAGCACACAGTGCACTGCATGAAAGTGTACTGACAGAAGTACGCCATCTGAGACAGTAATTTTTGTTGCATTATTATTATGGCCATATTGTTTTGTGTATGTACACTCACCGGCCACTTTATAAGGTACTAGCAAAAATGAATGCAGTGTAATACACCAGTCCAGCGATATATCCCTTTCATTGACTGAAACGGGGTGGTCAAAGTAATATAAACGTGCCAATCCAACAGCACCACAAACTGGAGCATCCAAAATTACCGCACAGTTGAATCAACATCTTTTTAAACTAGTTTTTAACAAATACTGAATATTCTAACATTCCTGAAGCTAAGGTTTATGCAGGAGTGGTGTATTAAAATTAGTTTTCGCTAGGTGTACATAAAGGGCCCAATGAGTGAAGTTGTGGAATTCTACAAACTACAACTTACTTGTGTTGGCTCAGAAGGCTGGCTCTGTTCAGGTATCTGAAAAGTGATTATAAATTAGGTATATATTAATTTCCTCTGTGGGCATAGAAGAAATGCAGGTCTAACCCTTAATTTCAGTATCAACATTAAAATACTAAGGCATCAAGGAGTTGTGGTTAACAATTATAATATATATTATATATATATTATAAATAATAATTTACTTGAGATGTATTAATCCAAAATGAATCGTAAAAGAACCATTAAAGGAACACGCTGACTTATTGGGAATTTAGCTTATTCACCGTAACCCCCAGAGTAAGACAAGTCGATACATACCCTTCTCATCTCCGTGCGTGCTGTAACGCTGCCTGACGGTTCCAGCATTAGCTTAGCCTAGCACAGATCCTGCAGGTAACTGGTTCCAACTAGCCTACTGCTCCAAATTGTGACAAAAGTGACAAAATAACGCCAACATGTTCCTATTTACATGTTGTGATTTGTAGAGTCACAGCGTGTACAAAAAACAACTTAACATGAGACACAGCCGTCTTCTAACAGTAAACAAACCGGGAACTATATTCTCAGACAGGCTTGCTGCGAGCATATCACTCCGCCCAAGTACTATATTCTTCCACCTGAGAATATAGTTCCCGGTTTGTTTACAGTTAGAAGACGGCTGTGTCTCATGTTACGTTGTTTTTTGTACACGCTGTGACTATATAAATCACAACATGTAAATAGGAACATGTTGGTGTTATTTTGTCACTTATTCGGAGCAGTAGGATTACTGGAACCATTCACCTGCACGTTCTGTGCTGGCCTGATGCCGCTGGAGCCGTCAGGCAGCGTTACAGCACGCATGGAGATGAGAAGGGTATGTATCGACTTGTCTTACTCTGGGGGTTACGGTGAATGAGCTAAATTCCCAATAAGTCGGCGTGTTCCTTTAAATAACATTCATCTAAAAACACGTTGCTGTTGTGGCTGCCTTGTCTGACTCAGGTATGTCCTGTGCCTGCAAAAATCTGCATAAATGTTCATCTTTTGGGGATTGAAAAGTAGTCCAGATTAGTTTCAAAAGAATAATCCATAAAGAACAAAAAAATGGACCACCTACCATAGCTGCCTGCTGCTGTGTTTTCTTGTTGCCCAGGTGTCTAAATTAAAAATGTAACTATTAAACTACACACTAACACACATTTTTTTTAAATTTTATATAGGAAATGACACACAGAATGCATTTTTTGTTAATCCAAAACACTTTGTCTGACTCAGGTATGTATCTGTGCCTGCAAAAATCTGCATAAATGTTAATCTATTGGGGATAGAAAAGGGTCCACTGATTATGAAATCAGTGGAAAGATTAGTTTCAAAAGAATAATCTATCAAAATCAAGTTTGACCACCTACCATAGCTGCCACTGAGATGCCTGCTGCTGTGTTTCCCTGTTGCCCAGGTGTCTAAATTGAAAATGTAACTATTAAATTACACACACACAAAGAAGAGATAAGATGCAATTACCGTATTTTCCGGACTATAAGTCGCACTTTTTTTCCTACTTTGGCTGGCCCTGCTCTAGGCTTGTGACAACTAGATGCTGCTCCTAAAGACAACTGAGAAAGAAAAGAGATAACAAACTGCAGGTAGTAAAATATGCAGCCCGAAAACGGTAATCGAGCAGCAGAAAGAAAGTTTGAAATGAATGTAACTGGACTGGGACTGGCGAAAATGTGACTCTTACTGCAATGAAGAAATCAAAGAAATCAAAGAAAGCTAATCGGCTAATCGCGGGCTGAGAGCAAGATGGCCAGAGGTGGAGGAACGAGTCTGGAGGGGCTTGTCAACTGTGCAGTTAGCTACGTCTCCACGCCTTTTAATACCTCCATGCTCCACCCTCTGGTAGCTAGTTGTTCTGGGTGCTATTGTATAGTTGAATAACTGTTAATGTGTTAGGTTAACATACCGGACACCTACCGTATTCAGCCTGTTGTTCTGTGTACTATTGTGTACCGTATTTCCTCAAATAAAAGCCGGGGCCTTTATTTACCTGAACTGCAGAAGGGACCAGGCTTGTATTTGAAGCAGGCTTTTATTAGAGGCAGGCCTTTATTTCTAATTCCAACTGTTTGATAAGTATAACTATTTTAAATAAACAGTTTTAAATGAAAAACCATAGCGTTCACATTTGCAAAAATATCACCATATACATCAACAGCCAGAAAGGCGACAAAGCAATTTGGGTCAGAATTAATCAAACGCCACCAATGTGTCAGTTTGAACCCTGTATATGTACCGGGTATTTATTTCAAATATAGGTACTACAGTATTACTGGTAGATTACAATAAGAGCATACAGTATACCAGTATCTGAATAACGTTGCAGACGGTAGCTAGCTACCGGTAGCTTTGTTTCTAGCTCCAGGCTAACGTGTTTCCTCCCAGTCCCACCTCCAGCTAGCTAGCCGTGCTCTGCTCTTGTCAGCTCATCCTTCTGTTTCTTCCAGTATCTGATTCTACTGGGCTCAATGTCGAAACGTCCCGCAGCTTTTTCACCCGAGTTTTCCTCTGCATACTTTAAAACTTTTTTCGTTTTGTTGTTGAAAAGTCCGTCACTAGCACCAGAATCCGTCTTTCTCTGCTAGCACTAAATGAGCCCCGTGTTACATCCAATGTAGCTACTGCCATCTACTGGCACCTGTACATTACTGCACACTACACCTGGCTGAGTTACACATACAGCCGCATAGGACAATAATCCAGAAAAACAAAGTGTGGAAAAAAGCGTGAATTATATTGTTGAATCTGTTAAATTAAATTGTTGAATCTGTTAAATTAAATTGTTGAATCTGTTAAATTAAATTGTTGAATCTGTTAAATTAAATTGTTGAATCCGTTAAATTAAATTGGTAGAAATGTACAATGAACTTGAAATTTATTTTGACCTAATATATTATATGTAAAGCATTTAGGAGATTATCCACACTATTTTTTCCCCGGCCTTAATTTGTCTGTGTTGACCAAGCCCCCGGCCACTATCAGAGGCCCGGCTTATAATTGACTCCCGGTTTTTATTTCAGGAAATAAATAAATAAATAAATAAATAAATAAATGTGACTTATAGTCCGGTGCGACTTATAGTCCGGAAAATAGGGTACTGACTTTATTAGCCTAAAATGTTAATTTTATGTAGGAAATAACACACAGAATTCATTTTTTGTTAATCCAAAACACTTTTGGTATGTGTCTGTGTCTGCAAAAATCTGCATAAATGTTAATCTATTGGGGATAGAAAAGTAGTCCACTGATTATGAAATCAGTGGAAAGATTAGTTTCAAAAAAATAATCTATCAAAATCAAGTTTGACCACCTACCATAGCTGCCACTGAGATGCCTGCTGCTTTGTTTCCCTGTTGCCCAGGTGTCTAAATTGAAAATGTAACTATTAAACTACACACTAACACACAAAGAAGAGATGAGATGCAATTACATATAAGTATGTATATATACACTCTTTTGATCCCGTGAGGGAAATTTGGACTCTGCATTTATCCCAATCTGTGAATTAGTGAAACACACTCAGCACACAGTGAACACACACTAATCTCGAAGTAGCGAGCTGCTACAGTGGCGCTCGGGGAGCAGTGAGGTACCTTGCTCAAGGGCACTTCAGCCATGGATGTGGGCATGGGAGTACAGTGCTCTACCACTTCCCCCGCCCACATTTTTCCTACTGGTCAGGGATCGAACCGGCAACCCTTCGGTTACAAGCCCGAAGCCCTAACCAGTAGGCCACAGCTGCCCCTTTACTGACTTTATTGGCCTAAAATGACAATTTTATGTATGAAATAACACAGAATGCAGTTTAAAAACTGGACATAATTTTACATGTTGAGCTAAATTACAAATAAATTAATTTACTCACTTCATTTGGGGTCCTCTGGGTCCAGGAGGTCAGCATTTCAGACGTGAGGGATGGCTGGGAGGGAAAAACAAACACTTTCAGAACTTTAAAAAAAAAATCTAGATCCACACGTATTTCAGAGACCATCCATTATTAGTGTTTTTGTAAAAAAACATTTTTCATAATTGTGACACTTACTATCAATAACCATGTCTTTTAATTTGTTATTCTCTTTTCGAAGTCTTTCATTCTCCTGCCTTAATTCCTGATTTGACCTCTGCAGTTGCTCGGACTTTCTGGTCTCCCATAATTTTGCATCCATGGAAGATTGTACCTAAAACACAATAAAATAAAATAGATATTGTCATTAACACAACAGTACAATTGACACAGCTTGCTAGCATACTAACTGGTGTTAGTCTATCTGTGTGTTAAGCATCTTGATGATATGGCTTAGTGATTCTCAAAGTGTGGGGCGGAAGTGTGCCACGAACAGGAGGACATTTGTCTTTTTTTCTATCTTTATTCATGCCTTTATTTTTTGACAAGGAAGATCATACATTGAAAAAAAAAAACAGCCACACATACAAATAGGAGTCATGAATTGGCCTAAATATAAATTTAAATTACCTCTGATAAATTCATAACCTTTGATATAGCTGATGTCATGTTGTAAAAAAGTTTTTCTTACATTTGTGGGGTGGTCCTTCCCAGACCAGACCAGAGAACTACAGTGTATAGCCATGTCTTCAAAATAACTCCACCCCAACTAACTGTAACCACCCTTGTGCTCAAGTGTAGTGCATTACATGCAAAATGATGATTACATGTAATTACCTTTTTCTGTGGCGCATCCTCATCTTCTTCTGAGGCATATCGGGAGTTCGGTTTCGCTGCCCTCTTGGGTGCCAACTTTTGTGGCTCAACAACCTCCCGGACCATTCGTTCCAAAGTAGCATGGCGTTCTGCCATATAAAGGTAATCACCACCATTAAACAATTGTAATGACAAAGATTTTAAGCTCATCAAGATTCTATCTCTGGCTAGGTCACAGAGAGACCTAGTATAAGCATAATAAGAGTACCAAAGTCATGACATGACGTTGCATAGGTGTGGATCTAGGCAAATCAATCTAACCATAGTGGTGACTATAAGAGTGGCTTTCTTAATCTATTTTAATAATTTTACAACATGGTTTCCTCTGTAAAAGAAACATTGGTAACACTTTATAATAACTGCATGCTATTAATCATTAGTTAAGCATTACTGAACAGTTATTTATTATTGTGTTTTGTCAACAAGCATGATTAACATTCTTCATTTCCATTATAGTGTGGATCATTCATTGCAGTTAAACTGATTCTCATGTTTAATAATCTACTTAACAGTAATTTATGCCACTGCTACTGTTATCTTATAATTTTTTTGACCTTCAAACACCTTAAAATGCACATCTGTAGATGAGGAAAATCATGCCCACAAACCCCCCCAGATCCCTTTAGCAGTCCCTGTAAAGGTCCCCTCTGTATTTATAAAACCTGTATGGCCCTGCTCACTTTCATATAATCAACATAAATGAAATTAAAAAATAACATTATATTATTTATTTACACTGGCTAGGTTAAAAACAGATATTATATTATGTCATTATAATATTAGCTCACTTTGCAGCAAAAGCTGTTAGTTTTTATTATTTAAGAAATAAAAACTTGTGTTAAAGTTATGTAAATGGTTATTTATCAGTTATACATCAAAAGAGTTAAGTCTCGTAAAAGCATTAGATTGAAAACATTGAAATTTTATAAAAGTGTGTAAATAATAGAAACGCAGTTCAAAATGGCCAAATGAGTATTTCATTTGTGAAGGTAATGCATGTACAGGGTTCATCAGCGCTGTTTCATCTGCCTTTAAACTGGTTTAAATCTTATATATATGTCAATGGTTTAAATCACTAAGGCATTAGTTTTTCGCTGAATTCAAGCGCTTCTCACTGGATCTTGTGACCGAGCAGAGTAACGTTAAACGCATCTGCTCTAGTGAGCTCGCACTGCGCTGCCGTTGGACTTTGAGCCGAGCGGATAAATGGTCTGTGTGGTGCGCGGTTCAAATTAGTTTTTTCGTTTTGCTTTTGGCGCATTTAACATTATGCCGCCATCGCATTTTCAGGGGGAAAAGGCAATAGTAGAACCAATGAATGAACGAGCCTATCATTTAAGACATGGCTGAATGTAATTTATGATGGAAAATACGGATGTTTTTATGGCCTAAAATATTTTTTATTACATTTAAGACGTTTTATGACTCCGCGGAAACCCTGCTTAAAGTTAGGGTTTTTGTAAGGAAGATGAAAACTCACCATGGAAATCATGGGTATTGAAGTCATCCTAAGCACAAACCAGGCCACATCCACACAACCAAGCGACCCCGCCCCCACAGAGGGACCCCAGTCCACAAACAATTTGGCATCTAATCTATGTTATATTAAACTTTAACGAGATGGGAAAAAGTGCTTCAAATTTGGTTCAAAGACCCTTGGTTAGAGCTGTAGAGGTGGAGGAGGCTTACCATGGAGACCGCATGGGATCAGCCTGGAAAAGGAAATCCAGGCGTACCACGGAGACCACGTGGGGTTGCCCAAAAGCCAAAGTGAAGGCGTACCATGGAGACCACATGGGATTAGCCTAGAAATGGAGATAAAGGCACCACGGAGACCATGTGGGGTAAGCCTGAGAAAGTCAAAAGACAATAAAGATGGACCAAGAGGTCTTTGGTTTGGGTTATGTTGAAAACCAATTGGTTATGGTTAGGCGAAGAAGCACTGGGTTAGGCCAGATTGAAAAAACACCAGGTTATGTTTAGGCTAAAGAGCACGTGGTTATGGTTAGATTAAAAAATCTTGGGTTATGGTTAGGCTAGAAAGCAGTTGGTTATGGTTAGATTAAAGAATCTTGGGTTATGGTTAGGCTAGAAAGCACTTGGTTATGGTTAGATTAAAGAATCTTGGGTTATGGTTAGGCTAGAAAGGGTTAGGGATAATTAAATGAAGGGCTTTATGCACAAACTACCAGTCGGAGCCAACTCGAGCAAAACAAGGTCCCCCCAGGGGGGAACCCACAGAACCCAGGGGCCATAGGGGGGTAGGAAGGGGTTACAGTTAAAGGTAGGGTAGATATGGGGTTAAAATTAGGAAAAGTACAGAGGATAGGGGGGTAGATTGTGAGAAATAGAGGAGGGGGCAGGAGGGTAGGAAGGGGTTAAGGTTGGAGTTGGGGCAGGTAGAAGGTTAAATTTAGGAAAAAAAATATAGAGGGTAGAGAGTGAGGGTTAGTGTTAGGGTTAGGGTTAGGGGAAAAAATAAATAAAGTCTCGGCGCCGGAGGCGCCGAGGCTTTGATGCACAAACTACTGAGGGGGACCCCCCTGAAGGCGAGCCGCGGCGAGCCCCCCCATAGGGAAAATCCTAAGTGTATTTGCATGAGAAGGTCTGGACCTGGAGGTTCAAATCCCCATATCTAAAGGGCAGTACGGCCGCAGTTATTGAGAGGCGTGTGGGAGGAACGATGAATGGATAAAGAAAAACGGAGGGGGGTGGTGGGGTGGAGGGGAAAAAAATTATAAAAAAAAGGGGGAAAAAAAAGAGAAAGGTCAAGAGGGTCAAAAGAAGGGAAGAAAAGAAAGAGAAAAAAAAGGTTAGTGGGGGGAAGAGGAAATGCCACAGAGGAAGAGATGAAAAAGAAGAAAAGAAGAAAAAAGAGGAAGGGAAACCATAACGAAAGAGGGTAAGTTATATTTCAGAAGATTAAAAAAGGTCAAAAAGAAGGGAAGAGAGGAAAAAGAAAAAAAGGTAAGTGGGGGAAGAGGAAACATCCAGGGGAAGAAATGGAGAGAAGAAAAGAAAAAAAGAAAAAAGAAAAGGAGGGAAATCGTAACGAGAAGGAGGTAGGTTACATTTCAAAAGATCAAAAAAGGCTGGAAGAAGGGAAGAAAAGAAAAAAG
>JABUOV010000638.1:2500-12500 GCA_025617405.1 Perca schrenkii
GATCACAAAAACAGAATAATCGAGAAAAACTATTATTTAGCTCATTACATTTTGCAAGTAAACTCTTATTTTCTCTCGTGTTCTGAATGAAAAAATAAAGTTTAAATAGCAAAAGTATTAAGGCAAATTTCACAGTTTTTTTTTTTCCTCTTTTTACTGTTGATTTAATGAACTTTTTTTAAAGTTCAATAACTGCAACATCTTTCCAGAAGTCAACGAGTAATCGTGTTAAACACAGGACTTTCACCGGGAGAGCTGGGTTCACATCCCGCGTGTGGTGATTTTTCAGCTGTTTTTTATATTTTTTATTTTTAATAAGCCTTCCCCAATGTTTCTCTCCTAACCCCAACAGTTTATTTTTATTTATTTTTATTTATGTATTTGAAAGAAAAGGGGGACAATACATTTTAATGAACATTTTCACAAATGTAAATATGCCAGATTATAGCCTTAGGCTAATTTCCATCTGCAGAACCCCTGGCAGGTTGGTGTTACACACAAATTAATAAATACATACAGAGACACTATATGCAGACTATATACAAAGAGACAATGACAAGAACAGTGATCACATCATCCTAAAACAAACAACAACAACAAGAGTGGACAACAAGGGACATATAGAAAACAAGAAAGCATCGACTATAGTGAACAAAACACAAACTGTCCTGATATTACACTGATCCATATTACACCATTCTATGTTGCACTGACCCACATTACACTGACCCCTACAGCACTTATTGCTTATTGGTTTCCTAAGTGTGTTTTTGTCGTTATTTTCCATGTTTTTGTTGTTATTTTCCGTGTTTTTGTCGTTATTTTCCGTGTTTTTGTCGTTATTTTCCGTGTTTTTGTCGTTATTATCCGTGTTTTTGTCGTTATTTTCCGTGTTTTTGTCGTTATTTTCCGTGTTTTTGTCGTTATTATCCGTGTTTTTGTCATTATTTTCCGTGTTTTTGTCACTGTTTTGCTACTAAAGCCTTTCCCTGTCTTCTTTTACTTAACCCAACCTTTTTTTTTAATTTTTATTTACAGGCGTGTGACGTTGTTCTCGCGATAACACGCAACGTGGCGAGGCCACGTGGTGGGCATGTTTACATCAGCTGTATACAGCGTAGACATACACATGGAGAGCTGAAAATGCGTCCAATAACACGCCATTTGGCTTTATGAAAGTGGCGTGTATACTTACACAAAGTCATGATGCCATGTTGTGGCATTAAATACAGTGACCAGCTCTGCTGACTACAGGGGGAACGAGTGAGAGCCAGCAGCAGTTGGCAGCGCTCTCCTTCAGCTGAATGTTCTGGATGTGACTCAGTGGAGCAGATCCTCACACAACAACTGGCTGGTAAATGCAGCGCTGAGGCCAATATTAGCAGCAGATCAGATGACTGTGTGTGTGGGGGGTGTCTGCACGCTGACCACCCGACTGACAGATACTGCAACTGTTGTCTTCTCTTGGCTCAGACCAGACGCTCAAACACAAGCCAGGTTAGAGTTTAGACCCAGAGTCTGACCCCTCAGTCACACTAGCTACAAGACACACAGGGCTAGATTTATCAAGCCGTTTGCTCCTGTTTCCAGGCGCTAATTGGTCGCAAAGACGGATGTAACCGATGTGGGCTATTTACAAACAGGGACACTTGGGTAAAATCGCAGATTGTCTGCCACATGAGCGAGAAGAGACAAGTTGCGTTTTCAAAATGTGTTCGTGGGAGGGTCGTGGGGAAAGTGGGAGTTCCACCCAAAAAGGTGGGAGGATAAGCGCAAAGTGCTCCTAATTATATATTCTGTGGTATTTACAAAGACTGTCAGTAGGAGCGCGTCTCTATTCTGCGGGGGAAATTCTCCGCCTCTTTAAAGCAGGTCTGAACCAGCCGCAGTCGAGTTTCCTCGTAGACCTTTATGCTGCTGGTGAAATGGCAACAGTAATCTGAGCAAGACGAAGACATAGGCGAGGCTGAAAATGTTTTTAACACGAGAATCACACTTTGTCAGTGAACACAGCATCATTTAGCGTTACAGATCAAGCAGCCGTGCAATATTAGAGTTACTGGAAGAAATCAAAGATGAAATTGAATCTCCCACTCAGCGTTCACATCCCATTCCAGCAGTTGTTGAACTCCTCGCTACATTACAAATATATCGGCATCAGGATCATTTAAAACAGTCATAGCATCAGCTGTGGGAATATCTCAGTCTGCACCCAGCCATATCATAGCACCAGTAGCGCTTTGTTACAGCGCAATCTCCGGTCTAGTGGGCGGAGAAAGACGCTGATTGGCTGATGGGTGTCAGGGTTGATAAATACTACGCAAAATGTGGAAGCATAGCGTGCACTATTACCGAACTCACATAAACAGACGCAGCGCAAACTGCACCAGTGTTAGTAAATCTGACACGGGCCCGATTTGGCCCGCGGGCCTTGAGTTTGACACACGTGATCCATACCCATCTAACAATCTACGCATGAATGTTCCTATACGTACGTGGACATTTAGATGTCTAATTAGGATATAAAAGGGACTTTGATGAGGAAGAGAAGCGATAACGCTCGGGCCACGATCTTTTCCACTAAAAAGTTTCTATTTTTACTGAACTGGAAATTAAGGAGCTTTTAGGGCCTGTCCTCAACTAAAGAACTTCTTAGTGGACTAACACTTATAGGATTTAGTCGACTAATGGATTAGTTGATTTAATTGACAGAGCTGTGCTCTTTGAGAGGTGGTTAAGACTAGAAAAGAACAATATAAATGTAGTTAATTAACCATCTGTAAAACTGAGTTTCTCCACAATTAATCCTGCAAAAGCACCACTTTAAATCTTGTGTTTACCATAAATGTGCTCAGAAGTTTCTTGGAAATAAGTAATTAAGCATGAATAAGAATAAAAAATGACTAATGGACTAAAGACATCTTAGTCGACTAAGACCAAAATGACCAATTAATCGACTAACAGACTAAGAGGTGGCAGCCCTAGGAGCTTTTATTGCACAGTTCAGAGTTGTTGAAGCATGTCATTTTATTGTGAAGGATGGAAGTATGATCCGGTAGTTTTGACAGCATTAATGGGACTTAACCCCCCCGAGAACCCACCATCGCCCAGTGGTTACAGAGATAGGGGGTGTCTGGTTATGGCCGAGCGTAGCACACGGCTAACTCACCGGAGATAGCGTACTTTAGCCGGCTCTTGTAAAGTAAAACCTAAAGTAAACATTTAAAACCACATACCGTTAGAAAGGTAAGAAGCTACACTGTAGTTTTACACCATTAAATTAACTGAAAACATTAATAGATCTTTTATATTCGTATTTGAACAGATATTTTGATAGAACGTTGGCCAATAAGTGTCCGAACGTGGACACAGAGACGCTAGACCACACGTGTCAAACTCAAGGCCCGCATATCAATTCAGGTTCACAATAGACTTTGGCCCGCCTAGTTTTTGTAGCTTTTTCAATGTTTTTTTCCGACTTTTTTTGCCAGTTTTTCCAATGTTTTTTGGCCCGTTTTACAATGTTTTTCCCCCAATGTTTTTTGGTGTTTTTTCCAACTTTTTTTGTCGTTTATTCTTTGATGGCTAAGTTACTTTTTTGCTGACTTTGTGGGGTCTTTATGTCGACCGAGCTGTAAGTGAGAAGATTATATGAGACATGCAATAATACAATAAAAGATGCTTGAAATAATAGCATGTGAATAACCGAAACATGTCTGGCCCTGGATGGGATTCTTATTTTGCAGTGTGGCCCTTCGTGGAATTGAGTTTGCCACCCCTGATCTAGACGATACAACTGAATGAGAGTTAGTCGACTAAGAAGTTCTTCAATCAAGCACAGCCCTGGTAGATATAGCTCAAACTGCGTACAGATAACACTCCGCTTGGCGTGTATATTTAGGCGAAGGGATGATGCCATGTTGCGTATTCAGTGTATATTTTATACTTGTTTTCGAAGGGTTTTCAAAGCAGTTTGACTGCTTTGAAATGGGATGTCGACAGTCTTCTGAAGGGGCCTTTCTTTCATGCTTTGTTTTAGGGAGAGTTAGTAGGGGTAAGGGGGGGTGAGGGAGGGTAGTAGGGGTTAGTAGGGGTGAGGAGGAGTCACATCAAAGCAGGTTGAGTGAGGCTCCCATGGGGGAACGAGAGAGGCCACCCACTCTGCTGCTGAATAATAACTCCATTATGCTCCACACACACACACACACACACACACACACACACACCATTTAATGTCAGTTAGCCTCAGTGTGTTTCATGCAGCTCTCTGATCTCTTGATGTTATGTTCCTCTGAGATCACCGACAACACAAACAGCCAATTATAACGAGGTCAAAGGTCACGTCCTTCACACACTTTTAGGAAAGAAAACCCCACTTTCTATAAAACTGTTTACTCAGCACGAGAAAGCACATCAACGCACGGGGATGGAGTATTATTATTATTATTAGGCTAATATTAGACTGCTACGTTCATGGGTTTTCCAACCCATTGGAAGTGGGTTGGACACACACACACACACACACACACACACACACACACACACACACACACACACACACACACACACACACAGTCTCTCTCGGCTCCAAAAAATTATGACCCCAGTTTTTATGAGCCAAAATACAACCCCACACATTCTCACGGCCAGTTGATTTTTTAACATCACACCGTGTGTGTGTGTGTGTGTCTGTTTATCTGTGTGTGTGTGTGTGTGTGTGTGTGTGTGTCTAAACCAGCATCTGTGGTCTGTGATAAAAACTGTTCATACAGAGGCAATCAGAAAACGATACATCACTGAAAGCATCAGTGAAAAATTCATTCAGCTTTTCTCGTCCACAACCGCCCCCTCTGGAGCCTCAGCAACCAGACGTGTAGATAATTTCAAACTGTAGAATATCAACTATTATTGACACCATTGTTCCCGTTAAGGTCAAAACCATCTCTGGCAAGAAAAAATCTCCATGGAGAAATGTCGCACCTGTAAGATTAGAAAAAAAGAGTGTCGAAAAACTGAACGCAGGTGGCGAAAAACAAACCTACAGGTCCATTATGAAATCTATAAAGACAGACTTTGTATTTTTAATGTGGTACTGAGAAATGCAAGGTGAACGTTCTTCTCTGAAATTATTTCAAAAAACTAATAATTCACGTGCTCTATTTGCTACTGTCGATAGTAGGTCTGTCCTCGACTAAAGAAGTTCTTAGTCGACTAACACTTGTAGGATTTAGTCGACTAATGGATTAGTTGATTTAATTGACAGAGCTGTGCTCTTTGAGAGGTGGTTAAGACTAGAAAAGCACAATATAAATGTAGTTAATTAACCATCTGTAAAACTGAGTTTCTCCACAATTAATCCTGCAAAAGCACCACTTTAAATCTTGTGTTTACCATAAATGTGACTCAGAAGTTTCTTGGAAATGAGTAATTAAGCATGAATAAGCATAAAAAATGACTAATGGACTAAAGAAATCTTAGTCAACTAAGACCAAAACTACCGATTAGTCCACTAATCCACTAAGAGGTGGCAGCCCTAGTCGATAGGTTATCAAACCCTCCAGTAGGGTTGGGCGATGTCCCCTAAATTGGGGGGGACGGAGGGGGGGACGGACAGCCACAGGCACAACCCTACCCTCCAGTACCAGTACCATCTGACCTTTTGTCCACCGAAGCTTGCAATAACTTTGCAATCTTCTTTAGTAAAAAAATTCAGAAAACAGTCAGTGCATCCTTATCAGGTACAGGATATGTGCTGTCTCAATGTTTAAGAAAAACAAGTCCTCATATGACACAATTTCAAACGATTCACCGAGGTCAACTGGCGGAGATTATACAAAATCTGAAAACCTCTTCCTGTTGCCTTGATATTTCACCATCTGGCTTTTTCAAAAATGTTTCGAATTGTTTGGTCTCAGATCTTTTACATATTGTAAACATGTCTCTTCAAACAGGCATCTTCCCACAGGCGTTACAAACTGCAGTACTGCAGTAAACTCCACTCTTAAAAAAGAATAACCTAGATACATTACTAATGGACAACTACAGGCCTATATCAAACCTCCCATTTTTAAGTAAAATTATTGAAAAAGCGTTTTTTCAACGAATAAACCTTTTATTGTCCCAAAAAAATATCTTGGATCCCTTACGGTTTTTGGCCACATCACAGCACTGAGACAGCTCTTCTGAAAATCTTTAATGATATCCACTTAAGCACAGATAGTGGCAGAACTACAGTCTTAGTTTTATTAGATCTCAGCGCTGCATCTGACACCGTTGACCACGACATATTATTAAACAGACTGGAAAACTGGGTAGGCCTTTCTGGAACAGTACTACAGTGGTTTGAATCCTATTTAAAAAATAGAAATTACTACGTGTCAATAGGTAACCATGCATCTGAGCGTACAAGTTTGACATGTGGAGTTCCCCAAGGCTCCATCCTGGGGCCTCTACTGTTTAATATATACATGCTGCCCCTAGCTAAAATCATGGAAAACAACAACATAAACTATCACAGCTATGCGGACGACACACAGATTTATATAACCTTGTCACCCGGAGACTACAGTCCAATACAACACCTGGCCAGGTGCATTGAACAAATCAACGAATGGATGTGCCAGAATTTCCTAAAATGAAATGAAGATAAAACAGAGGTGATCATTTTTGGACCAAAAAATGAACGATTAAAAGTCAACGCTCATCTTCAATCAACAATGTTAAAAACAACAGACAAAACAAGAAATCTTGGCATAATTATGGACTCTGACCTGAATTTTAACAGCCACATTAGGTCAGTAACAAAATCTGCCCATTATCATCTTAAAAATAAAGCAAGGGTAAAAGGACTTATGTGCCAACTGGATTTGGAAAAACTTGTCCATGCTTTTATTTTCAGTAGACTTGACTACTGCAACGATGTCTTTACAGGTATTCATAAAACGTCTATTAAACAGCTGCAGCTGATCCAGAACGCTGCTGCACGAGTCCTTACCAACACCCAAAAAATAGATCAGAGCACTCCAGTGTCCAGTGTCTGTGTTTCCAGTGTCTGTGCTCCAGTGTCTGTGTTTTCAGTGTCCAGTGTCTGTGTTTCCAGTGTCTGTGCTCCAGTGTCTGTGTTTTCAGTGTCCAGTGTCTGTGTTTTCAGTGTCCAGTGTCTGTGTTTCCAGTGTCTGTGTTTCCAGTGTCTGTGCTCCAGTGTCTGTGCTCCAGTGTCTGTGCTCTCAGTGTCTGTGCTCTCAGTGTCTGTGTTTTCAGTGTCTGTTTTTTCCAGTGTCTGTGATCCAGTGTCCAGTGTCTGTGTTTCCAGTGTCTGTGTTCCAGTGTCTGTTTCCAGTGTCTGTGCTCCAGTGTCTGTGCTCCAGTGTCCAGTGTCTGTGTTTACAGTGTCTGTGTTTCCAGGGTCTGTGCTCCAGTGTCTGTGCTCCAGTGTCTGTGTTTTCAGTGTCTGTTTTTTCCAGTGTCTGTGATCCAGTGTCCAGTGTCTGTGTTTCCAGTGTCTGTGTTTCCAGTGTCTGTGTTCCAGTGTCGGTTTCCAGTGTCTGTGCTCCAGTGTCCAGTGTCTGTGTTTCCAGTGTCTGTGTTTCCAGTGTCTGTGCTCCAGTGTCTGTTTCCAGTGTCTGTGCTCAAGTGTCTGTTTCCAGTGTCTGTGCTCCAGTGTCTGTTTCCAGTGTCTGTGCTCCAGTGTCCAGTGTCTGTGTTTCCAGTGTCTGTGTTTCCAGTGTCTGTGCTCCAGTGTCTGTTTTCAGTGTCTGATTTTTCCAGTGTCTGTTTCCAGTGTCCAGTGTCTGTGTTTCCAGTGTCTGTGTTTCCAGTGTCTGTGCTCCAGTGTCTGTGCTCCAGTGTCTGTGCTCCAGTGTCTGTGCTCCAGTGTCTGTGTTTTCAGTGTCTGTGTTTTCAGTGTCTGTTTTTTCCAGTGTCCAGTGTCTGTGTTTCCAGTGTCTGTGTTTCCAGTGTCTGTGTTCCAGTGTGTTTCCAGTGTCTGTGCTCCAGTGTCTGTGCTCCAGTGTCCAGTGTCTGTGTTTCCAGTGTCTGTGTTTCCAGTGTCTGTGTTTCCAGTGTCTGTGCTCCAGTGTCTGTGCTCCAGTGTCTGTGTTTTCAGTGTCTGTGATCCAGTGTCCAGTGTCTGTGTTTCCAGTGTCTGTGTTTCCAGTGTCTGTGTTTCCAGTGTCTGTTTCCAGTGTCTGTGTTTCCAGTGTCTGTGTTTCCAGTGTCTGTGTTTCCAGTGTCTGTGTTTCCAGTGTCTGTGCTCCAGTGTTTGTGCTCCGGTGTCTGTTTTCAGTGTCTGATTTTTCCAGTGTCTGTGTTTCCAGTGTCCAGTGTCTGTGCTCCAGTGTCTGTGCTCCAGTGTCTGTGCTCCAGTGTCTGTGCTCCAGTGTCTGTGCTCCAGTGTCTGTGTTTTCAGTGTCTGTTTTTTCCAGTGTCTGTGATCCAGTGTCTGTGCTCCAGTGTCTGTGCTCCAGTGTCCAGTGTCTGTGTTTCCAGTGTCTGTGTTTCCAGTGTCTGTGCTCCAGTGTCTGTGCTCCAGTGTCTGTGTTTTCAGTGTCTGATTTTTCCAGTGTCTGTGTTCCAGTGTCTGTTTTTTCCAGTGTCTGTTTTCAGTGTCTGTGTTTCCAGTGTCTGTTCCAGTGTCCAGTGTCTGTGTTTCCAGTGTCTGTTCCAGTGTCCAGTGTCTGTGTTTCCAGTGTCTGTGTTTCCAGTGTCTGTGTTTCCACTGTCTGTGTTTCCAGTGTCTGTGCTCCAGTGTCTGTGTTTCCAGTGTCTGTGTTTCCAGTGTCTGTTCCAGTGTCCAGTGTCTGTGTTTCCAGTGTCTGTTCCAGTGTCCAGTGTCTGTGTTTCCAGTGTCTGTGTTTCCAGTGTCTGTGCTCCAGTGTCTGTGTTCCAGTGTCTGTGTTTCCAGTGTCCAGTGTCTGTGTTTCCAGTGTCTGTGTTTCCAGTGTCTGTGTTTCCAGTGTCTGTGTTCCAGTGTATGTGTTTTCAGTGTCTGTTTTTTCCAGTGTCTGTGTTTCCAGTGTCTGTTTCCAGTGTCTGTGTTCCAGTTTCCAGTGTCTGTGTTCCAGTGTGTGTTTCCAGTGTCTGTGTTTCCGGTGTCTGTGCTCCAGTGTCTGTGTTCCAGTGTCCAGTGTCTGTGTTCCAGTGTCTGTGTTTCCAGTGTCTGTTTCCAGTGTCCAGTGTCTGTGTTCCAGTGTCCAGTGTCTGTGTTTCCAGTGTCTGTGTTTCCAGTGTCTGTGTTTCCAGTGTCTGTTTTTCCAGTGTCTGTTTTTCCAGTGTCTGTTTTTTCAGTGTCTGTGTTCCAGTGTCTGTGTTCCAGTGTCCAGTGTCTGTGTTTCCAGTGTCTGTTTCCAGTGTCTGTGTTTCCAGTGTCCAGTGTCTGTGCTCCAGTGTCTGTGTTTCCAGTGTCTGTGCTCCAGTGTCTGTGTTCCAGTGTCTGTGTTTCCAGTGTCTGTGTTTCCAGTGTCTGTGTTTCCAGTGTCTGTGTTTCCAGTGTCTGTGTTTCCAGTGTCTGTGTTTCCAGTGTCTGTTCCAGTGTCTGTGTTTCCAGTGTCTGTGTTTCCAGTGTCTGTGTTTCCAGTGTCTGTGTTTCCAGTGTCTGTGTTTCCAGTGTCTGTGTTTCCAGTGTCTGTGTTTCCAGTGTCTGTGTTTCCAGTGTCTGTGTTCCAGTGTATGTGTTTTCAGTGTCTGTTTTTTCCAGTGTCTGTGTTTCCAGTGTCTGTTTTTCCAGTGTCTGTGTTCCAGTTTCCAGTGTCTGTGTTCCAGTGTGTGTTTCCAGTGTCTGTGTTTCCGGTGTCTGTGCTCCAGTGTCTGTGTTCCAGTGTCCAGTGTCTGTGTTTCCAGTGTCTGTGTTTCCAGTGTCTGTTTCCAGTGTCCAGTGTCTGTGTTCCAGTGTCCAGTGTCTGTGTTTCCAGTGTCTGTGTTTCCAGTGTCTGTGTTTCCAGTGTCTGTTTTTCCAGTGTCTGTTTTTTCAGTGTCTGTGTTTCCAGTGTCTGTGTTTCCAGTG
>JABUOV010000638.1:17500-18563 GCA_025617405.1 Perca schrenkii
GTCAGATATACAGTCAGATATACAGTCAGATATACAGTCAGATATACAGTCAGTTATACAGTCAGTTATACAGTCAGATATACAGTCAGATATACAGTCAGATATACAGTCAGATAGACAGTCAGTTATACAGTCAGATATACAGTCAGTTATACAGTCAGATATACAGTCAGTTATACAGTCAGATATACAGTCAGATAGACAGTCAGATATACAGTCAGATAGACAGTCAGTTATACAGTCAGTTATACAGTCAGATATACAGTCAGATATACAGTCAGATATACAGTCAGATAGACAGTCAGTTATACAGTCAGATAGACAGTCAGATAGACAGTCAGATATACAGTCAGATATACAGTCAGATAGACAGTCAGATAGACAGTCAGTTATACAGTCAGATAGACAGTCAGATATACAGTCAGATATACAGTCAGATAGACAGTCAGATAGACAGTCAGTTATACAGTCAGATAGACAGTCAGATAGACAGTCAGATATACAGTCAGTTATACAGTCAGATATACAGTCAGATAGACAGTCAGATATACAGTCAGATATACAGTCAGTTATACAGTCAGATATACAGTCAGATAGACAGTCAGATATACAGTCAGATAGACAGTCAGATAGACAGTCAGATATACAGTCAGTTATACAGTCAGATATACAGTCAGATAGACAGTCAGATAGACAGTCAGTTATACAGTCAGATAGACAGTCAGATAGACAGTCAGATATACAGTCAGATAGACAGTCAGATAGACAGTCAGATATACAGTCAGATAGACAGTCAGATATACAGTCAGTTATACAGTCAGATATACAGTCAGTTATACAGTCAGATAGACAGTCAGTTATACAGTCAGATATACAGTCAGTTATACAGTCAGATATACAGTCAGATATACAGTCAGATATACAGTCAGATAGACAGTCAGATATAGAGTCAGATATAGAGTCAGATATAGAGTCAGTTATACAGTCAGATAGACAGTCAGTTATAGAGTCAGATATAGAGTCAGTTATACAGTCAGATAGACAGTCAGTTATACAGTCAGAT
>JABUOV010000639.1:0-2500 GCA_025617405.1 Perca schrenkii
GCATTTGCATAAAATGGCAAACACTTTTTTCATAATAGTAAATTTTTGGATATACCATGTACACACTGTTGTTCTAAATCTAAAGCTCTTTTGTTTTTCATAGGTTTATATCTACATTTACAATGTTCTAGAGAGAAAGTCATCTGCTGAGAGGGGATGAAAAGTGCACTGTAAAAAACAATCTAATGTTACAGTAAAACAGAAAATATTGATTGGGCACAAAGTTACGTTAGTAAGAGTAGCAGAGTGTTGTATACAGTAGCATGAAACAAGAAAACAAAACCATAAACGTATGTAAACCAAAGGTATCATTTTTAGAATAAAGAATATGTGTGTGTGCGTGTGTGTGTGTGTGTGTGTGTGTGTGTGTGTGTGTGTGTGTGTGTGTGTGTGTGTGTGTGTGTGTGTGTGTGTGTGTGTGTCTGTGTGTGTGTGTGTGTCTGTGTGTGTGTGTGTGTGTGTGTGTGTGTGTCTGTGTGTGTGTGTGTGTGTGTGTGTGTGTGTGTGTGTGTATGTGTGTGTGTGTGTGTGTGTGTGTGTGTGTGTGTGTGTGTGTGTGTGTGTGTGTGTGTGTGTGTGTGTGTGTGTGTGTGTGTGTGTCTGTGTGTGTGTGTGTGTCTGTGTGTGTGTGTGTGTGTCTGTGTGTGTGTGTGTGTCTGTGTGTGTGTGTGTGTGTGTGTGTGTGTGTGTGCTTGTGTATCGGGGCGAGGACGGAGGGGGGACAGAATTGTATGCACTTTGTGCAAAACAAAGTCTGATTGATTAGTAATGCTGAAATAGTCATTAGATAGTTGCATGCAGTATGGACGCCACTATAAAGCTACTCAAGATGGGCTTCTCTCATTGGTCAATCCGTGGTTGATCACATGATGAATAAGTGTGGCCCTGATCTCAACAGAGATGGCTCTCCTTCCTCTTCTTCCTTCCTCCTCCTCCTGCTCCTCCTCCTCCTCCTCCTCCTCCTCCTCCTCCTCGTTGTTATCCCCTGTCTCTTCCTCCTACTCCTCTTGCTCTCTGTCTATTGTTGGCATCCATTGTTCCAAACAGGTAATCTGACCTTTGACCTCTGTATAGGTATAACCCTAAAGCGATGATTGGTTAGTGTTCAGTTATGACATAATGTGTTTGCAAATGTGCGAAGTGTGTGTGTGCCCTGGTAAATAAGTGTAGCATTTTGATTGGTTGTGTTTAGAAATGGATAGCAAGTCACTTCCTGTTAGATTTTTGTGTCTTAGGTAGAGAATTGTGTGTAATGATGTTTTGAAAAAAGTGTTTTATGTAATTGAAAGCTGAGTGAAAGGCTGAGAAATAGTTTATGGTTTAGGAGATTTGCTGTGTAGTTTAGCACTTTGAGTGAGAGGTTTCAAAAACCGTGTGACATGAAAAGATTTTGTGTGTAAGCAGTTGGAAAAAACTGTAATGCATGGATCCCTGACCCGAGGCCGATGGGTCCCAACGGGCCGGGCCGGGTTCGGACAGATATTTAGAAATTATGGTCGGGTCGGGTCGGGCTCGGTCACATCAGCGCGATAAGGCCTTTGTTGTAAAATGGGGCTGCAGCTCCTTTTAAGAGAGCTCAGTGTGTGTGTGTGTGTGTGTGTGTGTGTGGTAAGTGGGCAGAAGAGAGATAGAGAAAGAGGAAGCAGACGTGTTGTAGATTTAACCGGAGCAGAGTTGGTGGTTATTCATGTTATAACGAGGGCCCTGGAGGTAATGAGTCTCCGCTTGTTGTGGTTTTGGGGTTTGAGTTCTGTTGGTTTTGAGGTTCTGTTCTTGTTTCTTGTTTATGTTGTGCATTTGTTCTGTTTTCTGTTGTAACCCGTGTTTCCTCCCTTGTCTCGCCTAGCTGTAGTCCCTGTCTTGTTTTGCCTTGTGTCTGTATGTTCTGTTTCCTGTTTTATTTTGACGGTCTGGTTTTCTGTCTTGTGTTGTCTGATTCACTTCCGGTGTTTTTCCCTCCTCTGTGATTGCCCTAATGTGGTTCACCTGTTTCCCAGCCCTAGTGTCACCTGTTGCTTGTTTTCTCGTTACCCTCTGTATTTAGTATTTGTGTTTCCCTTGTCCAGTGTCAGATCATTTTGTGTGTTTGTGTGTTTTGTTTCCTCCAGTGTCAGCCCTCATCAAGTTCTGTACTCCCGGTAATCCTGTTCTTGGATTCCCTTGGTTTGTTTTCGTTTCATCAATAAATCCTCCACTTCAAATGTTCTCCAGCCTGCCTGCTCTCTGCATTTTGGGTCCGCCATTCCCTACTCCTCCCTGCTACACCTGACACCGCTGGTTCTCTGATCACGGTGGAAATGAAGGATCAGGAGAGGTTAACACACTGAACATTTTGACAGCTGATTAACGTGCGCTTGTTGCCCCGTGTGCGCTGATGGGCTCATCTGTTGACATTTCCGAATGCCTTCCTACAGTTGCTTAATATAAAAGGGCTTTCCACACAAACAAACGTAGCCTACATGTGTCATTAGTATGAGAGGAAAAAAGATGAGATTTTAAC